>JZLH01S0024615.1:23645-41937 GCA_001188425.1 Eucidaris tribuloides | reverse complement strand
CACTTGTTTTACTTATGTTTATTACAGTAAAAGAAGAAAATGTGTTTTTCACGAATGAGAGATTGATTTGTGCCTTATTTTCTAAATTGAGAAAGGAAGTGATTTGGGTTCATTTGTTGGTTGGTTGGTTGTGTTGATTAATTGATTGATTGATGATTGATTGATAAACCGGCGCGGAGTTGGCTCAGCGGACTTTTTAGAGCGTCCGCTTCTGGTCGGAAGGTCGCGGTTCGAGCCCCGGCCGGTCATGACCAAAGACTTTTTAAAATGGTACTTCTGCTTTCTTAGCCAGGCGCTGGCATTCTTAAATAGAGAAAGGTTATAACTTTCATGCTTATGCAGGGCGCGCTGGTAGAGCCCCAGTCTTTTGACTGAAGTGGCCTACCTGGGTACAATTAATGCACGTTATTCATTATTATTATTCATTATTTTATTGATTTATTGATTTGATTGATGATTATTGTTTGTTTTTTGTTTATTTGATTGATTGTTTGATTGATTGATTGATTGATTCAATTTATTGAATGAATGTTGACTTCAGATTGACTTTTTTGGAATGATTGTTGATTAATTCATGTGGTTGAGATGATGATGATATGAATCGATTACTTTTTTGATGATTGTTCGAATGATTGATTAAATCATATGAAGAATCGTAGGAAATCGACTCAAATGAACCTAACATAAGTGAATTGATCTGTGCAAAGCAACAATCAATCCGAATGGGATACCTGATTTCAGCAATAATGAGCAAAATTTCAACCCTTTGAATTTGGCGCAAAGCCTTTTTTTTGAACCCCCGGGACAAAAACGTTCAGTGTTCGCTCAAGCATTGAACGAAACTTATTTTTTCTTAATGGCATATTGAAAGATGAAAACTTGAGACCACCTATTACATCAAAATACTAGACATCATAACTGTAAAACGAAATTGACAGACTTTTCAAACTGTCCCGTTTTTATTGATACGCACTGTTAATATCCACTAAAAACTGCGTTTCATAGCTGTAACACTTTGCTAAAGGTTCTTAAAAGCATGTTTCTTCTATACACTCCTTGGCTCATAATTATGAAGTATTTTGTGATACTTAAGTCTTTCTCCTATATCGTCCAAAATTTTCAGATAAGTGTTTATTTCACAAAAACGCAGTATGAGAAGCAATTTTGGATTTCTGAGATGCTACGTTAAAAACTAAACTGACATTTGGCGAAATAACAATTATAATTTTATTTTTATTTTTTTAAATCACAAAAATCATGAAAAGTATTTAAATTAAGTAATTAAAAAAGACACCACAGAAAACTGATAAATTTTGATCTAAATGTCATTTATGACTAAATTAACATCCAGAATGTGTCTGTTACAAGTCTAATAACGCGCGTAACAACCACGTGCTCAACAACAACAACAACGCCGCCATTTTATAAACAACAGGTTTTAGTGTCAAGTCGGAATGCTACAAAATGCTCAAAATTCCTGAAATATTATGATCATGATTGTTTCACCTGGGGCGAACAAATATAATCCAGACGTTCCGTATCATGGAAAATCTGCAACTTCTAAACTGTTTTTAAAGTATTCCATATATTATGGCATGACTGTATACACAGTACGATTTGCACGATGCCCGCTGCAAAAGAGGACACCCGGCCTTTAAAAGGCTGACTTTTGTAAATATTTCGGCCTTCATTGTGTCTTTTAGTATTAAGCATGTTTCGTGTTTTCAATCCTGTGCATGCCGCCGCTCTTTTGACATTCTGAAACGCCCACAAAATTGTTTTTACAGATTTAGGCCGTTCACCGCCTTAACAATACTACTGGATCGTAAAACAAGTGAAGTTTAACGTGCTAGCAGTGTGCACAATGATCAAGTCATGCGAGCGTCCGCAAACGAACTATACCACAAATGTTTTATATAAGCCTGTCTGTACAGGGCTGCCCACTCAAAAATTTTAATTTCCCCTTACGCCGCATGCGTATTTTCCCTCGGGACACTACTTTCCCTACGCCCCAATAGGCCAATTTTCCCCCACAGAGCTATGTTTCCCTACAAAAATCCACCTTTTTCCCTAAACGAACATTGACGAAGGTAACCGTTCCCCTACAAAGTAACCTTAGTAATGCACAGACAGCGAGATTTATATTTATGAGAAATTGACATTGTAACACTCGATACCGTGCCGGCATGGCGCGCGGTAGGCCTACCGCGTTTCGTAATTATACGATTATGCTGTGCCAACTTCAATTGGACAATGGATTACCCAAGAATGTCTAAGACGAATATAATATGGTAGTTCGTAGAAAATCTTTGAGGATTTACATGGTAAGAATATTTTTTTGAAAAATTGTCAAATTCGCCTAACAAAATCATCAAAAAATCCCTACTTTCCTACAGAGGTCATTTTTCCCCGTTAGGGATTCCCTACTCCCTTACGGTTGGCTAAATTCCTACGGCAGGGATCCCCTCCGAGTGGCACCCTTTGTGTCTGTATCAAATTTTCACTTTGGGGGTCAAGCGCCTTCAAACCCCCACTTCGCCAGCGCTACCAGCGTGAGGTGATTTATTTCAAATTATGTTATTTCACGTACAACACAATAAAGCTGCACCGCAGCAGAATGTGTCGATTAGGTTTGCGATTATACATTCTTATGAAGATTCATTTTTCGTTTCTGGGCGGAGACCTGCCTGTACGATTAAAAAAGTGAAAGATCCTAACTTTTAGTTCAAGTTTGCAGATGTGTGGTAACCCGTACCAGCGACGTCGACCCATTTTTCGGATGGGGTGGGGGCGGGGATACAACTTAGCGCGCCAAAATCTAAACATCAGATGTGGGTTTAGTGTGTTTTATGCTAAGTTCAATCTTGTAGTGATTCTAATATAATCGGTGCATTAAGTTTTATTTTTTTTTCAACTTTTCAATTCTTTATTGGGCAAAACGATGTGTTTGCGCCCGACACAATATTTTTCATAGGGGTAACTGCCCTACCCCCCCCCCCGATCGATTACTCTGACCATTACTCTTTTTTACCTTCAATTTCTCGTATTTCCTTCCTCATGCCCAATAATTTCTAAAATCGGAGCACTATGGAAGTGATCAACATGACCTCACTATATTATGCGAGTGAACAAAAGAAACTATACAGTAGGCCCTAACTGTATCATTATTTTGTCATCATTTGAGAGAAAAAAGGGGGGACGCGCTTAACTGTAAAGTATATTGTACAAAGACATGAGACACCGACGAATTTAACCAATCACGGACCACATTGCAGCATTTAGTTATGCTCCTTGCTCCTCCCGGGGGGCCTATATTTTTTGTGCGGCACATTTTTGGGGTATGGTGCCATGGACTTCTATCGGCAAAAGCTTATGGAATGATGCCTTGATGTGAGACTAGTCTTATTACATTTGTATAATTACAATTGATCGTAAAACGCAGCTGCTCACAATAGATAAGAATCAAAATTACAAGTTGCTTCACTGATTGTAGCCAAGTGGTTCGAAGAGTAGTCAGCAATTAATGGCGTCCGTGGTTCGAGTCTGCATATACTGGAATATTATTGCCTTCTTCTTCTGTTCCGCCTTTTCCCTTATTTTTTAGAAAAGATTTGGAAATATTTGGTTTATTCGGTCTTTGGCGGAAACTTACTCAAAATAATTAGGCCTATCACCCAATCCTGGTTAATCTTCAAGACACTTGTAAAAAAATCCCCAATCTGTATCACTCCGGGGGTGTCTGACTTTCCCATGGCCATATTTTGCCCCCCAATTTACCATCCACCGCCTTTCAGGGTACTGTGAATTTGGGGAGCCCATCTACCAACTCCGGCGACACCTGGCATCCCTTCCTACTTCCGACGGGAATCGATCGATGTTACGACCGTGCCACTTGTATCCGACATGAACAAGTCACGTGTCTCCCGACGACGTGTTCCGGATCCGAGTTGCCGAATCGAGGGGATATCCGTGGTTCATGCCTGTCCGCAGTGCATAGGTGAGAAGATGAGTGACAGTGTATTTACCACGCCCTTATTTGCGCTTGCAAAAATATATATATATAATTTATAAAATGCTATGTGATCCTGTGTGTATGCGAGTGGGCATATAATTTTTACTTAATGCCGCTCAGATCTGAAAACCTTTTATAAAACAAATAATGCCCACATTACGCGTTACGGTCGTGAGGTGAAACTATTGACCCCTCGGTTATTTTAAACTTTTAAAGTTACCTACACGCGTCAAAGTTTTTACTAACGACCTTGCTAATGTGCTTATTTATGTAAATATTATACAAATAATGACATTAGCGAGCGCGGTCGTTAGTAAAATACTATACGCGAGGGTAACTTATCTAAAATCTTGAAACATACGACGGCTGAAAGCCGAGTGTGTTTTGGATTTTTAGAAAGTTACTGAGGGTCAATAGTTTTATTAACGACGAAAGCGTAATGTGCATTAATTTGTTTTATAAAATGGTTCTCAGAAAATCTAACGGGCATTAGATAAAAACTTATGGGCCCACTCGCATAACACACAGGATCAACATGCACCATTTTTAAATAATTTGTTGGCAAGAAGTCGTTGAATCTGCGTGCAAAATCTGGTTTTTCTACTCGAACGGTTTTTTCTTTCAACTTGAGTTTTCGCCTGAGAAATAAACATCATCCCCGATCTTTAATAAAAAATAACGATATTACACATTTGTTTAGGACTGAAAATACAACAGTGCGCGGGTGATCGTTGACTCGTTGGTTTCCTAACGTAACTATCCTTGAATCATTTGATTAAGAGACAACACATAATAATGATATCACGACGATAAGGACGATCGACGACATAAAGACGATTGATGATAATAATAAAAAAATACTACTACTACTACTACTACTACTACTAGCTACTACTACTACTACTACTACTCACTAAACTGTTATTTAGAATGATAATCATGCTTGAATGAATTGAACTTGATTTAGTATTGCATGTATGTATGTATTATTTTAATTATTATTGATTTTATTATTTAATCGTTTATTTATTTGCTTATATATTAATTTGCCCATTTATCTATTTATTGTATGATTGATGACTTGACTCGATTGATTGATTTTACCTACGGGCATTATTTATCTTATTTATTTCATCATTTGATTGTAGACGAGGGACACGACACAGAATCACCGGAGTGACGTTTAGCATGAGTGAACGTAGCATTCCCGGATTTGTCAATATAAAGGCAAAGTCTTCGGGCATGGCGATCTATTTAGCTGTGGATGATATTTTTCACGTCGAGGCGAGCGACCAGTGTGTGCAATGTGGGTGCACGTATGTTCTCTTGTGTTTTTAGCAGTTTATTTGAATGTATGATGATGATGATGACAGAGGCCTCGATCCTGGGGGGGGGGGGGCAGGGCGACTACCACCACCAATTGAAAATATGGGGGGGGGGCCAAAACATATTGTTTGTTCCCCAATAATTTGACAACTTAAATTTCATAATAATGCATGCAAATAAATATATGTTTTAAAAGAATTGAAAGCACTATAAAACATTAAACATGCCTTAAAAATACTATTAAAAATACCAAAAACTGTTCAATTTTTCGCGCAAAATTTTTGTATTACAATTTACGCGCGGGGCGCACCGAAAAATTTGGACATTTTGTTCACTTATGGCCCCCTCAATCCGAAACATGATCGACGCCCGCTGGTGCTGATTGATGATGATGAGATGATTGAAGTGTTGATGATTGATTATTGGCTGATGACGATGATGATGATGATGATGATAAGATGATAATTATGATTGATGTGTGATTAGGGTGTTGGAAAAGATGTATGATGAGGAGGAGGGGATGGCGGTGATGATGATGAGGGGAGGATGGTGATGGTGATGATGCGTGAAAATGATGATGATTGATGATGATGCTTATAGTGTTGATGGGGACCTTCGTCGATAGGGTCGCGTCGGCGGTGATGATGGATGATGAGAGTGCCCGGGTGGTGATGAATGATGACAACGATGACTGATGATTGTGAGGACAGCGATTATTACTCATATCTTAGAAATTAATCTCGAAGTTATAGATTTATCGTTCTTCTTCCTCTTTCTTTTCTTTTTTTCTTTGTAGTGGGGCAGAAGTCTACTGCGCACTGAAAATCGTGTTTGCCGCCTCTTTGGCCCGCAAAATGAGCAAGTAATCTTTAGCGATTCGTGCTGTCCCCGTTTGTTTGTACGGCCAGGCGTAACTTCTATACTAAGCTAAGACGATGTTGATTCTAGTATTTTCTGTCACAAGTCAGTTTTTTTCTGACCTACACCGCTCATGCTACGAAATGTCGAAAATTTCATTGCTACGGAAATGCAACGTCATTTTAAACACGAGGATTTTGCGTGTATCTTTGTTCTCTTTCAGAGTCGAGTTTTGTAAACAAAAACGCTAAAACCATGCCGCGATCATCTAGATTTATTAGTAGAGCCTGAGGAAAATTTAAGACTGTTGGACAGAGTAGGCAAAGATCGATTTATTTGATGCCGTAAAAATCTCGGATGAAAATCATATTGCGTTAAAGTATTTACGAAATGACCGCCAAAATCTATAATCCATAACCCCTGTCCCTAATGCAGATTTGCGTCTTTCTTGGAGACCATATAGATTAAGCGACATTTAACGCTGCGCCCAAAATTGCTAAATCCTCGCTAAGTTCACACGCCAATATCTAATTTCGTATGTTTCGCATAATCGTTAATTTTAAACATTGCACTCCAATATGAATGTGATTTCAATTATTCATTTTCATCTGTTTAGTATACGGTACCTACTTATAATCCGTTTATTCACATTTGTTAGGCATTTTGAATGCGATACCTCGAAAATCATGCTCTTTTTCATATATTTTTCATCGAAGTAAATAATGTAAATTTAACAATCTTGTTAAAATTCGTAATTCTATACATTTCATTTTTTGATCTGTCTTCATTAATATTGTGTTCATCTCAATGTTAAAAATAGTGCTGTGTGAAACAGGGATCTCTGGAAAGAGCAGGGCCAGAAACGATTTTGTACCGAGAACCTGTAAAAATTGTTGAAACCGTGGGAAGTTCAGCAATAAATCCATCCAGTCAGCAGTTCACGTCAGGTCAATTCAATCAATCAATCAGTTCAATCAATCAATCGTCAATGCTATCAATCAGTGCAATCAATCAATCCATCCATCCAATCACTCACTCACTCACTCACTCAAGCAGATTCGTCCAATCAATCAATCCATTAATCTATCAATCATTAATCAATCAATAATCAATCAATCAATCAATCAATCAATCAATCAATCCAATCAATCAATCAATCAAATTAATCGACCAACCAACAACCAACCAAGCCAACCAACCCAACCAGTAATCAATTCATTTATCAATTAGTCAGTCAATTATCAATGCAATCAATCAATCAATCAATCAATCAATCAATCAATCAATCATCAATCAAGTCAATCAATCAATCAATCAATCAATCACTCAATCATCCTGATTGTTATCATTAACAGATAGAGTCAGGTCGGCGCAGTGAAGATGCTTTTCATCCTGCCGAAGGACACCGAACCTCCTTCAAATGGACTGGACGAGATGCCGCTACCCAACATCCTTCTGGCGAGACAATGATGTACAGTCCTAAATAATTTCCCATCAGTCCCTGTAGCAGGACATGGACTCACACTGGGACATGCGGAAGAATCAGCGAGTCAGTTAGCGTAAGTTTACCAATCTAGCGGCGCTACGACATAATAATGAGTATTACTGACTACTACTACTACTACTAGCTACTACTACTACTACTACTACTATACTACTACTTACTACTACTACTACTTCTACTACTATTACTACTGCTGCTGGCTCGCTGCTGCTTATATACTATTGCTATGTACTACTACTGCTAAATGATAAATTCCATGACTCCGATGTATTTTATGCAAACGTGCCAGATAAAAGTAACCGGTATTATAAAAGAAGGCATTCGATCAACCGTTTTTTGGCCTATAATTTTATTATATAAGAGATTTTTGCTATGTTCTCTCAACAATGGTGTTTTTTTCTCACTCTAAAACGAACACTTTAAACATTTGTTCTTGAGCACAAATATGTCAGAAATGACACGAATATTTTCGCTTTGTGTAAAGAAAAAAATCACTCGGCAATATTGTGTTGGTAATAGTGACGTTTCCCATGCAACGGCGGTAAGTTTAAATCGCCTTCTTTCAACGTTAACATATGCCGATGTCGATTCGCGTTCTGTCTTCGTTTGCCAGTGCAAAATTAGCCTTTATTATTCGCCGCAGTTTTGGGGCCCCCACTGCGATCCCTCGTAACTGAGGAATTACAGGATTTGCTCGAACGTTCAGGAATGTTCTTTCATTTCAAAGATGAATGTCTTCGTCGGTTATTCGTGCTGGTGTCGAAGCTTGGCCAATAGAGTTTGGTTTTGGTATGTTCATATGCCGGATAACATTGTGACCAGTATGGAATAACCGGAATATTCATGACAACTATAGTATTCGGTCCGAATATTCGCATGACTACTTTCGCCAGAAAAAAAACGAAAAAAAAAAACGATTTCTGTACGAGTTCTGGCAAGAAATTAAATCTCATCCACGACAGAACACGAATTTAAGTCCGTTTGTGGTTATGTATTTCGGATATTGAACACGGATTGTTAACATCGAGCGCTGGGCCGCTCTAAGGTTGGTAAGATCGGCCGCCAGTTAGCCCCATGTTTATCAGTATATTCGTCTCTTCTTATTTGGCACAATAATGCGATTTTATCTTCGTAGAAAACTGCGACCACGGAAATGAACATGTTGTATCATGGTGGCAACGAGTTGTTTTTATGCATACCAATACAATTTCCAATATAGAAAATCAGGATTTTTTTTGCGCGTGTGTAATCATGAGAATTTATGGTTTTTGACGTCCATTGGCTTCTTTCCTGAGACGTTCCACCTCAAACCCGTTTATTTTGCCCCGGTGCCGCCTCAGTGCTTAAAACTTACTATAAAAGTAAATAACAAATACATAAAACCAATATCAAGCCGCTAGATTTTAAACAAAACGCAAGAAAAATTTACTTAAATATATTTGTCACACATGTTAATATAAAATCATTAGTAATAAATGTTCCTCTAAGGCCAAAAAATCTATTCTTAAAGCCATACCGAACACCCCTTTAGTATTGCATTTGTTAGTTTATAATTACATATTAGAGCTAAAGGTTTATTTCAGATTCCTTTAGCTACTATGCGTTACTCATTTGTTGTCCGAGATGACATGTGTTTATTCTCAGATTACTTAAGACTGAGTCTTGATAGTTGAAACATGTTAAACACACTTGACCGTGCTATATTAAATGACATAATCAAATCCTCCTTCTACTGTTGCATAATTAGTGTAGGCTATTGTTTGCAAACGATAGACATATTTTATATTCCCATAAACATTCTAACAATACCTTAAACACAGAAAATAAAAAAAAAACTGGTTCAGATGTAAAAATTTAAACTGTCTTTGATAGTGCTAAAACAATTGTATACATTTGTAACTTTGCATTCACTGAATTACCACAGCATTATTAAACCAAAGCCTATGTACCACTTTGTCCCTCCCCCTAGTCCGTTCTTCCCCTGCACCAACATTTAATTTGGATTTATTGAAGGGTATGTCAACAACTTTAAGTCGTTCTAAGTAATAACTTATGTGTGACGATCCTTGCTAACTAACTATTCCCGTAAAAAGGTAGCACATTTACAAAAGGTGAAGAAATATACATCAATTGTCATTGTATATAGGCTAACATAATGTCAAGTAAGTTATTGATATCACTTGCACAATACTTTTAAACTTGAAATTGTTATTTTGTATATCTTGAACAAATGTGATTTTGTGCTTCTGTATATTGTGAAAAAACAATAAACTGAACTGACTGAACTGAACAAATATGCGCAATAACTATCACCCACGATTGTTTGGTCCTCCGCAGTAGGTAGAGCGTCCGCCTCACAACCGGGAGGTCCGGGGTTCAAGCCCGATTCAAAACCCCGGCCGCCGCAGACCAAAAGAATGTTAAAAGATGGGAGGTTGCTGCTACCCTGTTTGGCGCGCACTCTCTCAACGATTTAAGGGATAGAACAACGATTCGATCTGGCGGCGGCTCAGTGCGCTCAGGCCACGATCAATTGGGCAAAATAATTTTCGGAGGATTTCTATTTGTGATTTCGGTTTCGAAATAAAAATATGGATTATTATGGTATTAATTTGCCCATCAGCAGTACTGCGAATCGAACGGCCAGACGACCATTCCCCGGGTCAGACTTGGCATCCTGCTTACTTCTTTCCCTTTGGTTGACGGATGGACTGATTCTCTGCAGATGTGAGGAGTGGGCCGTCATTTGAATCGATTTGAATATACTGATAAAGCAAATTCAAATCACGCTGCATGGTTTTTAAGAAATACGCTGTTTTTATTGATATTAACAGGGAGTTACAATACAACATGAAAATAACAGTGTGCATTTTACCGTTTTTAATTCAATATTATGAAGAGAGCAGTTAGAGAATCATAACTTGGACAGGGGGAAAATACTGTCAAAACACAAATGCCTTTCTTTATATCAGATACATAAATATTGGTAGTTTTCACCATTTATTTCTGTATGCTTCAATTGCATTCAGCATACTAACTTTGATATATTACAATCATGCATTTACATACAATATTGAAAATATCATGTAAGTACAAGACTCAGCTTTGCCGCCCTTACAAGTATTAAAACTCATTCTCATCCATGGAATATGTAGTTTACATATTTAAGTATTTAAAAACTAAGTTTGTCAAACTTCTAGAAAACTGTCTCTAAAAATTTTGAAATCACATTGTGAATGAACATCAATAATCAATTCATATTTTAGATAGTGCTGGATGATTCAAGTTAAGAGATGAAGTGGAAAAATTTTTTGTGTTCCTCGAGTCTGTTCCATGTTGTAGATGTTGTTCTTCATCTTGCTTCTCTTCTTGGTCTTTTTTCTCCTCCTCCTCCTCCTCCATCCTCCCTCTTCTTCTTCTTCTTCTTCTTCTTCCTTACTCTCTTCTCTTCTTCTTCTTCTCTCTTCTTCTTCTTCTTCTTCCTTTCTTCTTCTTCTTCTTTTCTTCTTCTTTTCTCTTCTTCTCTTCTTCTTCTTCTTCTTCTATCTTCTTCTTCTTTTCTTCTTTCTTCTCTGTCTTGAATCATAATAAGTTTACCTTGATCGTTGCTCAGGATGCCTCGCTCTGTGTGACGATCCAACGGTGTCCCAGTTGGACAATCAGTTCGCTCTGTCGAAACCGCACGCAGATATGTACCAGGACAGTTGCTGCAAAGTTTGTACAGGTAAGATTATAACTTCACTGTGATGTCATACTTGCACCCTTTTAATCAGTATCATCATGTTCCCCTTTTGTTCACCAACCACCACCACCACCACAACCACCGAACTTCTACCACTACCACAACCTCTTACAACCACCACCAACCATCACCACCAACCATCGCCAGCCACCACATCTCCACCACCACCACCACCACCACCACCACCACCACCAACCACCTGATTATCTTGTCATCTCATCATCACTAAAGTTATCAGTATCATCATCACCATTTCATCCTATCATTATCATCACCCCCACCACTACTATCACCATCATCGTCATCATCACCATATATCCTCTTTTCCTCCTCCACACATCATTCATTAAACGAACAACACTGAACACTTCTGCAGTCAGTGTATGACAGTCGACTAAATCTAGTTGAATCCAGCACAAAATGAAAAATTATAAACAACAAATTGGAGATATCTATATATATTTAAAGAATTTCCATTTTTGTTGATATATTTCATTCAGCCCATCACAGATGATGAGGTTACGCCGCCGCCTCCTCTCTGTTTTCTTTTGAGCCGCAAAGCAGAGACGACACCTTCTCTACGTCTACCAGGCGACGTAATAGAGGCCCCAGGAGACACCGACAGTCATGGTACGCCCTCGAACATCTCCCTCACCAATTCGCGGTCGAGATCAGAAAGTGGGGACGTTTATAAATGCGTTAAGTCAGCTTATTAACACTTTGGGCTGGGTTGTTTAGACTTATTGGGGTACTACCTTGAAAAATGTACGCTTTTTATGAAAATCCCAAATGCTGTCGAGGGACAAGACATTTCAACTCATTTAGTGGTTCATTCGATGTCTTCATTTTACGTGAACATCATGATAAGAAACTTCAGTGACGTCTTGTCATTCGCTTAAAAAAGTATGGAACTGATTGTGTTCTCGCGCGCACCGGTTGGCGGATGAGCACCCAAAGTGTAAAGGGACATTATGAAAATGGTTCGACGTACGATCCTATCAAATGATTTTGAGACGTATTAATGTGACCAGTCTTTTATTTTACCTATGGCAAAATTTGCCAATTGACCAGTGATAATGACCGGTGATAATGACCGTACTAATGACCGCTGTGCCTTTCCCATATATTGTATCTCCCGCGCGCACTCGCGGTCGATTGAAACTACGCGAATTACGAACAGCCAGGCCAGGCAGACATCGCGCGTGTACGGTTGTACGTACCGATGAACGATTCGATTGATAATCACCGTAATTCCGAGAGGTGTAAAACATCACTCGAATATCTGGCGAAAATGCTGTGGTAAATGGAAGAATACAGGAACGTTGGTGAGGCACAACGTGATGCATTCACCACTTATTAAGGCATCACTGGGTAAATCGCCTTCCCAGCACAGATTGACTCGAAAGAGTGTCAGTTCAATGCCCGTACCGCTACCGTTAGGTGAGTTCTAGTTACGTTAACGCGCCCGCGGCCCGTCGCGCTACTGTGTGAGTAACGAGACACTTACAACGTTAAGATTTTGCCTTGAAGTGGCCCCTTCAATTCGTTTATATTTGAGTAAATTCCGCGTTTAGGAATTGATTGTTTGGCAAATTGCCCAATGTGCTAAGCGTTAAAGTTCCATGTCGATTAAGAATATCATGAATGCCGAAGTAAGCAGTTAGACCTAACCGGAGTTAACGTTACGTCTAAAACGTCGGTAATAGTCAAGGCTTGTCTCTGGTCTAACGTCGTTAGAGTCTAACCGTCGTTTCATCATGTTTCCGATTGGTTATCAAATGACAAGGACGCTACGAGACCATTTTTAATAAAACAAACATAATGCCACACTCATTCTTTCCGGGCATTAGTTAAAATAATCTACACTCAGGTACACTCGAACACAGTCCAAAACACACTCTCGGCTATCGCCTCTGTGTTTCAGACTGTTCCACAAGTTTACCTCGTGTGCCTGCAGATATTTTAACTAATGCCTCAGTGATGTGCTTTATTTGTATACTGATACACTCATGCTCATAATTATGGAATATTTTGTTGATACTTTCTCCTATATCGTCCAAAATTTTCAAGACAAGTGTTTATTTCACAAAAATGCAGTATGTGAAGCAATTTTTGGATTTCCTGAGATGACTAAATTAAAAACTAAAATACATTTGAGCGCAATAACAATCATATATATATATTTTTTAAAAATCCACAAAAATCATGAAAAAAGTATTAAATTTAAGTAATAAAAAAAACAACCCCCAAAACTGATAAATTTGTGTCTAATGTCACTTATTATTAAATTAACATCAGAATTGTCTGTTACAAGTCTAATAACGCGCGTAACCACCACGTGACTCAACAACAACAACAACAACAATAATAATACCGCCATTTATAAACACAGGCTTTAGTGTCGAGTCGGACGCTACAAAATGCTCAGCATTCCTGAAATTCTTAGATTATAATTGTTTCACCTGGGGTGAGCAAATATTGCTCTCATTTGTACCGTTCACGTGAAAATTGCAACTTCTAAAATGTTTCTAAAGTATTCCATAATTATGAGCATGAGTGTATGATTGGGAGAAGTCAAAATTGGCTCAAGAAGCAAAATGAGTTAAAACACATACCAATATATACACGGGCTAAAGTGTATATTTTAGGCTGGAAGGAATTGTGAATTTGTTCACTTTAGGAGAAACAAGCATTAATTTACCAGTATTGAATTAATCTCTGGCCCTGATAGAAATTGATCATAAAGAAAGATACACAAAATAATTCACTGTCACAACTTTTTTCGATGATAATTGTACAATAAAGAGGAAATGTATCACTATAGATTTTTTCCACCAGAAGGCCATATACTTGACTCTAGGAGTATTGTGTCCTGAATTAATTGAGGACTACATCAATCTTGCCATTTCTCTTTAAATAGGAATGTCCATCGATAATATTGTAACAGTGTGATTTGGTTTCAAGATTATTGAGACCCCGAAATTCGATTCATCCCAAAATAGAAAGATGGGCCACATTTATGAAATGTCATCTCAACCTTAGGTAATTTGTTTACAGATTACCACCCTCTTTATCCAATAACATTGACGAGTGATGATTTTAAGCTCTTACTTTCAAAATCAAATTTAAAATGTTAGTAAAAATATCACATCATGTGATCAGTCTCTCTTCAGAAAATTGGGATTAAAAAATCTATATATAAACAGACAAACCTAAGCAAGGAGAGACACAACAACAGAGAACAAAGAATTATGTTGATGACAAAGGCCAGCATTGTATACTTCTGATGTTCAGCTTAGATAGTTAACGTTTTTGGAAGAAACTTTTTATGCTAGATATTCACTAACAAAACTGGAAATACTTAAAGGTAAATGACATGATTGTGGGTAGTCCTCAACTTGGGCTGAAACTAGCCCAGAATCAAGTAAACTATGCAAGGATTCTCCTGTGAAAACCTTGGAGTCAAACGTTGACTCATTCTAAAATAACTAATGTCAATATTCCTGGTGGCAGGCAAACCTGCTGTGTGGCTCTCTATGGGGCTTATTTTTATCTAGACAGAGAAAACCGCCTGTTTGGGGGAATTATTTACCAAAAATGACATTTTTCTACCTTCCTCGTACGGAGGTCAGTGGAGCCAGACTTTAGTCTCAGCGGAACAACCGGAGTAAACATAGAGACTGAAGCTTTTGGTCTAATTTTTATTGTGCCCCGATATAAATAATGTTCACGCTTGATTCTCCTTAAGTAAACAAATTGAAGACAAATCCTTCCAGCTGGGAGATCCACTCCAGCTGGTGTATAGTTGTTATATATTTCAACTCATTTGGTTCTTCAGGCATTTTCAGGTGTTCCCAATCATGTCACTAACCTTTAAGATGATTTGAGGCAAAAATATAGAATTTCAGCGTTCGTTGCCTGTTGTTTTGAAGTGATAACGCAATAGTTATATATCTTATATATCTTACGTATTATTATGTTAATGATTACTTAGTAATAAGCGTCCACATTTGTTTTCACTTACTTTACAGGGGATATTAACAATTTCCTAATTGAAGAAATTTCATCAGGCAGGTTTGAACGAGCACAAGACGAAAACAGAGAAGGAAGATTTCGACTCATGGGGGCCACCACCTCACGTAAGTCAAAGCCATTTATATCCCACACCAAATACATTTATCCCCCTGTTTCCATAGTTATTCCACTTAGATTTTTTTTTATCTTGGAAGAGATTAATTAATTCATTATATTTTGAATATAATATTTTATAAAATTGATGTCTGAGAATAAAAGTGATGATGATGATGATGGTGATGATGATGGTGATGATGATGATGATGATGATGATGATGATGATGGTGATGATGATGATGGTGATGGTGATGATGATGATGACGATGATGATATAAAAGTAATAGAATTCAAGGAGAATGGTGATCCCATCTATGGTACTTCTTCTGTCCCAGATCCCACTTCTTCTAATTTTCCTCCTCTTCTTCCTCATCTTCTGTATTTGTTTTCTGATCTTCACGCTTATCTGCCATTTCAACTTTGTCTCCTTCATCTCATAAAACTGCTCCAGCGTTTCTTCTTCTTCTCGTATTTCAATTCCAATCTTTCTCCTCCCTTTCTCAAGAGTAATCATGTTTTTCATTTTTTGAGCAAGAGTCCTGTTTACTCCTTATTGGGAGTTATTATAATGTTAATGCATTCTGTCATTTATCATGATGATGATGATGATGGTGATAATGATGATGATGACGATGATGACGATGATGAATATGATGACGATGATGATGACGATGGTGATGATGATGGTGATGACGATGATGGTGACGATGATGGTGATGATGACGGTGATGATGGTGGTGATGATGATGATTATGATGTGATTATGATGGTGATGATGATGGTGACGATGATGATGATGATTATTATTATCATAATGATAAAGATGACGATGATGATGGTGATGGTTTATGATGATGATGACGACGACGACGATGACGATGACAATGATGATGCTGCTGCTGCTGATGGTGGTAGTAATATACCATCATCACCACAATGAACATCATCATCATTATTATTTTGCTGTTATTACTGTTTGTATTATTGATTACAATTATTATCAGTATTTAAAATCACTCATAACTTTCTCTCGATTCCATTTTTCTCTGACAGGACGCGTCGAAAAACTGAAGAAGAAAGAGGCGCGGTTGCAGAGACGCTGCAGTGGGAATTGCGTCAGACAGGTCGTCAAGCTGCCAAAGGTCCTGGCCGTACGCGAAGTTCAAAGGTCAAATGATTGTGACAGGACAAGATGGCAGACGCGTCCCAGGAGGGAACAGAGGACTGTGGGATAGGTTCCAAGTACAAATCGAGATGAAGACGTTATAAAAAATTAACATGCGAACATGTTTGGTTAACTTTATTGATGGGCTATTTCAAGCGTGTGTTTTCCGCCCATTTCTAAGGAGAGCACGTCTCTCATGTTATAATGCGTTTACCTCATCGTGATTTGGAATCCAACAAAGTGATATAAGGAAGACCGAGATACTGAGAAGAATACATGTATCTGCTGAAGTATATACAAGATGAAGCTGATTGATTTTAAAACAACTTTAATATCGACTGCAACAACAACTACAATGTTAGACCATGATTTGCTGACGTTAAACAAGCCGAGACAAAATCAGGGAGCTGTAAAAAAAGATGTAGTGAAAACTCTTGAAATTTATGCAAATGTATGCGTGAGTTCTAAAGCTTAACAAACATTTCACTTGGCTTTGAAGCGGAGCCGCTCTTCCTGCGCGGGTAAATTCAGACGACAGGCACCAGTTCCGCATTCATCAAATTATAGGCCAAATTGTGTGGTCTGCTCGCTATTCACATAAGGACTGCTATTATTGGAACAGTGCATCGAACAATAATTATTTTTTCAAATTTAGTACTCTGATTTTCTATAACTTTTGTGTCAGCGTTGGTGAAAGGAAAATCAGATCCTGACAAAAACTCAATATTTTAGGATATCCTGATCATGTTCGCATGTTTTAATGTCCCATCATTAATCCACGATTTACAATATTCAATATAAGGTACATCGCCAGTGCGTCCTTTCGGCTTTCGCATGTTTTCAAATTTTGCTGTTGAAATTGGTATGAAATTACATAAGTTTGTGTTCACTCGTTCAACTCATTACACATTTGACAATTAATAAATCATTGAAAGGGCTAGCGAACAGTTGCTTGCTTACTATCTTTCTGAAATATGAGTTTGAAACACGGAATATTCATGTACTCTTCTGTCTAATCACCGGGTTACAGTTGCCGAGAAGTGCATAACTTTTTGGCGGCTCCGAGCACGGGACAAAGAAGAGTAGCTTGTTTTCACTCATATCTACAACTCCCTCAATAAATTAAAGAATCACACAACAGGAACAACAGCAATACTTAAATCTAAAATGTTACACAGATGTATTGGGAAAATGGATTACAACCACATGGTGATGCTTTTAAGTGATAAGTGCTGTAATATGCCATGGAGATAAATTTCACGAGACAGCCTGCTAGAACTCCAACAACCACTTCTTGAACAAATTTCATGTCTTTCCAATGAACTGTATTATAGTCACATAACGCAGTTTCTTCTTTCCTGTTTGTCGTATATGTATTATTGTGGTAAACAGATCTCTCGATATACATACAGAGTTCATTTGCCACGGCATGCATTGCTGAGACCTCCACGAAATTCTGGTGTCATGAAAACAGGAAAATCATGAAATTGGATTCCGCCATTTACACTCTAGAAAAAATAAAGGTTCTTAAAGAGAATACACAGTACTGGTTGA
>JZLH01S0024600.1:47675-58306 GCA_001188425.1 Eucidaris tribuloides | reverse complement strand
AGGTGTTTGAGGTTGGAGTCTCTGAATACGTTGGACAAATTCTGCTCATCGTTCTTCGACACACATGCTTTACGTACTTATACAAGGTTGTTGGTTGTGATTTCACTACTAATTTGGTAGCAAAAATAGCGGGCAAACAATAATTAACATAAGAAATCATTTTCAAGATACAAAAGGCCTCGTGACACACCACTTCACCACTCGGAAGCGCAGTTCACTACAAATCATGATATCGGTGATTGTAATCACGTCTTGCCTGATACGCAGCAGTGTTGGAAAATACACTTAAGCACTCAATGAAGCCTTGTCAAAGGGTTACAGTGTGGTCATCTGATTCGGCTCCAAAAGTAATCCATCTCACCCTCTCTGCATAGTTTCTATAATGTTGCTGTGATCAGTGTAAATTGTGCCGTGCATTATGCAATTGTATTCTATGTGTGACAGCAAATTAGTATCTAGTCTACTATTTGTGTAATCAATTTGCAATGACAGTACATCTACGATGATTCAATGTGAAATTAAATTATCAAACGTAAAATGTTCAGGTAAACTAATAAATGATTCCATGAACCATAGCTCCCATGGCCTACTCGTAGCAACCACCAGTTTTGCCCAGTTTTACACATTTTTGAATGATTTGGCATGATTTTGGAATCAAGGAAGTTTTTGTAATCATTATCGGGTTAATACACAAATATGGCTCAACAAAACTGAAAAAATACAACACCAACATAATGCCATGCAGTGAATCGGAAACTGGTAAATCACAGAAAAACTTCACGCAGGCCAAGAAACAAATGAAAGAAAACCCCACAATGGTCATCTGAACTTTGATCTTAACATAAAAATAATTTGATACGGCCCAGACTATTTTTACTCCCAAGAAATAGTAAAGTATGACTTTGTCTACACACCTAGTAGACATAATGTAAGTAATATTGAATGATGTACATGGTCTCGCCATGCAATCACACATGATCTGTTGAGCCTTTGATGTACATAATAAATACACTGAAAGTCATAGGAAAATGAAATACAAATCACCAAGAATCTGTGACAATGAACAGATTAGTATACCCCCTATCATAGATTACCTTTTTTTAATAAAGAATAGGAAAAGTATTAGAAACACTGAAAATGGATTACTGCCAAACAATACTCATACATATCAATGAAAATTGTCCATAATTGTGGTATCCATGTCAAAAATAATCACTATCATCATTAAAAATCAGGAATGACAATAATCCCCACTTATCATGAAGTCTAATTTTTAGGAGCAGGATATCCCCCCAACCACTACAAGATAAATTTACTGTACAGTGACATCCAGTTTTGCATGGAACTGATTAATATACAGAGATTACACTTTCCCAACTTTATGCACTCTAGTTTTATTACTTGTTTGTCAATTAAATTTTGTTCGTTTTTTCATGAATGGAATTTTCCATAAGAGAAATAGCAATCCCGTAAAAAAAAAATAATGTGCACGCTGGACCAATCACTACTGTACAGTCAAATATACATCACACATTATACCCTGGGTTACAAGTATGGTATTTGTGTACAACTACAATTCTTTTCCTGAATATTACATCTCACATTATCTTTTGGCACACCTCAAGTTGACTATATATTTATAAGCTATAATTATAATAAAGTACAAATGCCTTCTTTGGACAAGAAATGTGCCAGTACTGAAAGCACTTGTGTATTCCAAAATTTGAAAATTGCATACATGCCAATGCATGAAACAGCAGAGCATTTTACATCAGGTATGCTGGTAAGCATTTTTTTACATGTCACACTAATTGCATTAAACTGGAAATTTGGGAGAACAAAACTATGTTAAAAACGACAAAACTCCCTTGCTAACTTCAATATTTCATCAACCCTCAACTGAAGAAAACTACATTGGATTTATTTATCAGAAGTGGAAGTTATAAATTTAGAATCCGAAGTCAAATATTTGTGTCTCACTAATTGAGTCTCACTAGCATGTACATGTTAATGTTTAAAGCCACAGGCTAACAATGACCACTGTTTTAAAAAATGTGAGATACATAATCTTTCATACTTTAAGTATCTTTGATAAGGTTTAAACATGAAGCCCTGAAAAATTGTATTTCAAAACGATTATTTAGTGCTTTAAAAAAGTGAAAATTGTAAGTTGACCGGATTTACCTGCCCATTACCTCCCATAGAATTACTGTGTGTAGATCTAGGCTATTTTGTACCAGGCCCGAGTACTAATTGTTTATTCATTCATATCTTGCCACTGGCAGCATAAATTTCCAAACTTTTGTATTCTAGGGTGTTTATTTGTCCATTCAAACACTACTACATGTATGTAGCTCAGATAGCAAAGTTCAACAATTTTTTAATTCAAGCTCCACAATGTTAGCCTGTGTCTTTCACTGATTTTTTTTTATATGATTCCAAGAGATCTACAAAGGTGAAATCATTCATTCAATATACTCCTCTTGAAGTTAACAAAAGAGGGAGAGTTTGTGCGATTTTTAGCATCTCACCCTTCTAAAAAGTGCCATCTGTGACCAAGCATTACATTGGCAGTAACTTCAATAAGGAGCAAAAGCGATGACGTCAAACTGGTTCAGAAATATGAAGGGACAATAGCCAAACCAGAACTCAGTGCAACTGCAGCTCTTCTATCAGTACAAACAACCAGCTGCGACACGCTTCACCTGGTTCTGCCATTGTCCACACATATTTCAGAACAAGAGTGAAGTCACATCAGTACTCATTTATTCTGCACTTTGTTTCTTGACTCCTTCCAATTACAGCCCCCACCCCCCCACCCCCCCCCCCGCCCCCAGTAAGAACGTGAAAGGTGATTGGTTGGATGGTGATTCAAATTTACGTATTCACTCACATCATCAGCATTCTTGATTTCCGACTCTGAAGAGGGCGGCGTCACACTCCTCCCAGCGTGGGCGTGAGGCTGGATGGGATGGATGGTCGTCGTGGTGATGGGCTGTTTACTGACCTGTGATTGGTTAGGTTGGCGTTCACATGTGCCCGCCTACACATTAAGTGATTTTTTGCAGAAAATTTGTTAGAAATTACTAAATGAATGATTTATAAATGTTGCATCAGTAGACTAATTACAGAATGGTATTTTCTTATTTGTCTTTCACAACACAAGATAAACACTAAACTAGATTTGAATTCATCACTAAGATGAATTAGGTGATCCGCACGTCATCTTAGTTGCGTGTAACTCTAGTCACGAGATATGGACTAAATTTGATTTTCATTAATGACGCCATAGACGACGTTATGATAATTAAGATAGCAAAATGATGAATGTATCCAAACTGCAATTTGAGGAATATGTTTTGTTTTTTACAGATTTGACACACGCGTACGTGTCCTTCATTACGCGCGTGCGCGCACATGGATATGTCCAAAATTTGACCCTTGACCTGATCTTGACATGTGCCAAATTTGGTCATGTAATTTGGCTTCAGTCATGAGATATACACAAAATCCGGTTTTTAACAATGATGTCATAGATGACGTCACGGATGACTGATCACATTAACAAGATGTCATTTTTGAGAACTTATCATAACACATCATCATGGAAATATGCAACATCACAGGACACGACATATGGACTACATTTGATTTTAATTAATGACGTCATAGATGACGTCATTGAGATTAAAATAACAAAATGATGCATGAAATCGTATCTAGATATCATAGCCTATCAGAATAGTGAACAAAAACATGAAAGTCATGGGTTAATCTAGAGATTTAGGACAGATTTTAAAATGCATGTTACGTCTATGTGCGCGCACATGCATTTTAACGTTTTCAGGCGTGAATGCCTTATTTCAGGTCCATTTGGTTTGGAAAAGGTTCGAAATGATGCAGAATTCAGTCAAGTATTCAAAACCATCAAAAAACTGGCAAAATTTGATCATGTAAGGGGTGCGCGCGTACGCACGCGCACCAAAAATGCTCCAAATGTCCTAAAACATATGCAGACAAAATCCTAGGTCGATTAGAGCATTTTTAAGTTTAGACGCGCCCGTACGAGACCGTCGTGAAGCACGCGCGCACGTGGCTTTGTCCAGAGCTTGACCTTGACCCGACCTTGACATGTGCCAAATTTGGTTATGTAATTCGACTTCAGTCATGAGATATTGACATAAACATATTTTGACAAATGACGTCATAGATGACGTCACGGATGACTGATCACATAAATGACATGTCATTGTCGAGACATTGTCATAACACATGATCATGGAAAGTTGCAATATGACAGGACATGTCATTCTTGAGATATTTGGGACACAATATGTGGTCAGAAAGAGAGAAGAAGATGATGAAGAAGAAGAAGATTCTGACGAAATCAATGGTGATCCGCAACGGTTACATGTTGCGGATCACCAACTAACTGCATTTTGAATCACTGTCAAAAAAAAATCACAGGTGGACTTGGGTGGTGATTTGAACCTATGACCTTATTATTACTAGACAGGCATCATTACCACTAGACCCTCAAGAACGCTTGATGGCCTGAGTGTTAATATCAGGTTCTAATCCACAAAAGCAGCAAGCTACTGTATGCACTGATTTAGTGTCCAAAATGCAAATGAAACTGCCATCTATTAACTTACAGAATGTTTGCAATATTGCCATGCAAATTCTGATGATAGTATCGAGTCATTCATGCAGTAATCTAAAAGATCCAACTGAGAAATCAAAATGTCACCACCCATCATACTGTACATGCAGCAAGACTTGCCCTTGCGCAGAAAAAACGTGAAGGCAACCACTACGTCTGTACCCAGTAGTATGTACATAAATCTGGAACCTTTAATCAAGACAAATTTATTGTAATGAAACTCAACCATCTAGTTCTTCAACAAATGACATACAGAGACTCCAACCCCAAACACCTCTTAAGCGGGAGATTCTCCCACCGAGACCCCCTAGCAAACGGGAGACTCTGACTTAATGTGCGCATAGCCCACATCACCGGCGCAAAGCATGAAATTCCTTGCGGCCGGAGGCCATTTTTAGAGTTTTAGAAAGCTCCCTGTTGCTGTCTTAGGTTTATTTTTCAACATATGACAACACTAAATGAGGTCAAATCCATCGATTCAGATTCATTTCTTTTCAAAAAGGAGGTTGGGCGGGAGAAAAAAGGAGAAACACAGCTAGGGCGGGAGAAATTTAAACTCAAGCGGGAGGGCGGGAGATTTTGTGAAAATGGACTCAAAGCGGGAGATCTCCCGCCAAAAACGGGAGAGTTGGAGTCTCTGGACATATGATTTAAATTATATAAGTACTCTTCAACACTGGGTACATGATGCTTATCTAATTCATATTGAATGAAAACCTGACTGTTTTTCTTCTTCAAAACCATCACTTTGTTAATACACATGTCAGAGCTCAAATGGATTGGTCAAGAGTTGCTCATCTGATAAAGTGTAGTTTCTCCCATCAGATCACTCAATAAGAAACAGCGTGTTTCTATTGAGCCTACCGTATTTATCTGGATAAAATTTAAGCAGCTAATAGTGGAAAAGGTCTGTTTCTATTGGATTGCATTTTCCTCAAAGCATGATCGATCATACCGTGAACGTACGATTACCAGCTAAGAGTCCGTTGACCTGGGTTGCTGCAAGGTATTGTGGGATGACTGAGGTCAAATTTATGCTCAATCAAACACACGCGCACTGCAGCCAGGGGTCATGTATTCCGATCATGTGGTTTTGTTTATTTGCGGTTTCTCACCAGCAAAAGACGGATAATGGCAGAGAAGGTCTGTTTTTATTGGGCTCTTCTACTCCATTAGCCGGTTCATTCCGGTTGACGGCTGTTTCTATTGATGTCTTACGGTATCTTTCTCCGCTATTATCCTGCAAAAAGCAGGATAAATACCGGCAAAACTTTCTTCGCTAAAAGACGGATAATGGTGGAGAAGGTCTGTTTCTATTGAGATCTTCTACTCCATTAGCCGGTTCATTCCGGAAAACTAGCTTCAATAGAAACACGCTGTATGTTAGTTGGTCTTGATGGTGTAAGTACTTATGTGTTTCACCGAACTCTTCAGTCCACACAGTCCTAACACATTATCAATATTTTTGAGTACATGCAAAATAAAAGTATGTTACACTCGGACTATCAATTGCCTATCATCGCTCATCGCTCATCACAGTCTGCGATCCTATAATACACAACATGCATGTACGCTAACGCGCACGCATCAAACGTCCCTGATGGTGGGTACCCAGGAGTTGGTTGACGTATGCAATATTAACCCATTAGTCACTGAAACGCCCAAAACTGCCCGTTTTATTACTCCCTAAACCGCCAGAAACCGCCCATCCATTTAAATGTGCTATAGTATCTATTGTATGCCCGTAGTTCACTGAAACGCCTAAAAGCGCCCATCTTATTACTCCCTAAACTGCCCAAAACCACCCGTCCATTTTAAGTATCCATTGCACGCTCTCTCATGTGCTAACGTTGAAAGCAGTATTGCTGTACCTTCCAGTGAACCATAGGTCATTACGTACAGAATCTTCAGTGGCTAAAAGGTTAAATCCAGCCCAAATGTATTTTTCTAAGAGAAATATACATCCTTTTTTTTAGTTAAATAGTTTCTGATTTGGAATATAAAGCAAATAATCACCTTTTGATTTCAGGCGACGAGACATGCTATCACTTCCTCGGCGATGCGAATGTATACGCTATCTTTCCTCAGCTTGGCTTTGGAGAGATAGCTACATCCAGATCTCCTCGGAAGTGATAGTTTGTCCTATCACCTTCACCAAAGTTAATTATTTGTTTGATGTCTCACCCTCTCCGTTAAACATCTCCATCTTGGGTATCAGACATGACGGCAGCTCATCGGGGAGTGGAATGTTGTGTTTTCTAAGGACCACCAGATGCATGGCTGTGCAGAACTCTTCTAGGGATAATGTGCCATCCTTGTTGACATCGGACAATTGCCTGTTTGGAAAACAAGAACAAAATTATCATTATTGATTTGTTTCATAGGTGTATGGGGGTGTTTAGGAGTCAACCCCCCCCCCCTTTTTGCTCAGATATTTTTGTGGTATACCTATTAACATAGGCATAAGCAGTGGAGTGTTTTGGTGTTCAAACACCCCCTCCCCTTTTTACAAAAGGGGGTGATAACACCCTTAACTCCCCCATTTTTACGGAAAACCTCTCCTTTTAGCTATGGTAATGTTAGCTGTATGACACGATCTTAGCTTTTTTTGGAATTGTTTTCTCTGCTTTGGCAGCTGAGCTGACTGGGAAAAATTTTGGACCTGGGATTTTGAAAGAACAATTTTTCGTCACTACCACATGCACTGACAGCACACCACAGTATGCGAATACTAACAAATACAGAATGTAAATTATGAAAGACTGGACAATGTCTTGATTTGAAAATTGGTACCTAACTGTATTGGGGCCGAGACACTTTCAGCTAAGACATTGACGGAGACCGAGACCGAGACAGTGATCTCCGAGACAGGGACCAGAATCAGCTGAGACAGAAACTGAGACTGAGCCACAAGACACACAAACTCTGTCTTGAGACATGTCCAACACTGATTTACTGCACATAGTGCAGACTGCAGATAGACCAGGGAGGTGAATGTCTCTTTTACCTCCCTGGATAGACTACGCAGTATGCACACGAGAACTCAACCCCAGTCCCTTGAGGCTTGAATCAAGAGACATGAACTCACACCTCACTTTTCTGGAAACTTCCCTGATTTGGTTTTAAAAAAAGGAAACTACTCTTACCATATTTTTGATAATTCTTCTGTTGGTAGCTTGGATTTTTCAAAATATCCCTTGGATTCAACACCTGTGAGTCAATGAGAAAACACACAGAGAAATATTGAAAAACAGTCACATCATATACAAATCACATTTCTGTCTAGTTGAAGTATAAGTTTAATTTCCAATTCAATATTTACAACTCTTGAATACTCTCGAGGAGTGCAGAGTCAAATCCACCCCTAGACTTTTTTGTTTCATATCTCATAACAAGAGGAAGACAACCGACAATAACAGATGATACTAACATAGCTCAAGCCAACATGGAGGATGAGCTCTCCTCAGAAGATTTCTTCATCAATGAAGCAGTCTTCATGGTGTTTCGGGACTTTTTCTTTCATTTCTGACAACAAGACTAAGACAACTAACAATACAAGATCACACTAAAATAGCTCAAGCCAACGTGTACATGCAGGATGAGCTCTCCTCAGAAGATTTCTTCAGCTATGGAGCAGTCGTCATGGTGTTTCGTGACTTTTTTCTTTTATATCTCACAACAAGATTGAGGCTGCCAATAGGACATCACAATAAAATAGCTCAAGTCAAGTCAACATGTGGGATGAGCTCTCCTCAGAAGATTTCTTCATCAATGAAACAGTCGCCATCTCACAAGACTAAGAAAACAGACAATTGAAGATCACACTGAAATAGCTCAAGCCAACATGTACATGTAGGATGAGCTCTACTCAGAGGATTTCTTCATCAATGGAGCAGTCATCATGGTATTTCATGATTTTTTTACTTTCATATCTCACAAGTCTAAGACAAGTGACAATAGAAGATTTCTTCATCAATGAAGGAATTCAGTTGATCGATTTGGCAATATCTTTGGACAAAAGAAACACTCAACTCCACTACCTCAACCAAGGTTATAAAGTTAGTATTATCGGAATTTTATATTTGTAACAAATATACAAATTTATTTTAACTGTTTCTTCTTTGTACACAAATTCATTTTATACAAACATAAAATTGTACCCGAACATCCATAAATATTCAAATTCAAATTAAACCTTTTGCCGGAATCTATCAACCAGACAGTTACATCGGTGACGAGACACCACGAACATGTTCTGGACACCTATGAGAACCAACAACAATCAAAGAACACATCCACTACCAGTAGCGGCGCCAACGCTACCAGACGGATCTCAGTAAGAATAGACTAAACACCTGCCATGGAAGCTCTTCGCAATAAGCTAGCGGAAGTTATGTATGGACTTAGGAAAGACAAGAATATGTCAACTAAAATTTTTGTCAAAGGAGCAGAGGTAGTACTCCAGTTCAAAGGAAAAAAAACCCACCAGGGCAGAGTGGATAACCCACACCAAATAGATTTACGATATATCACTTGATTTTTGCTTTCCTTGTCATTGTACATTTCCTTTGTCCACAAATCATCAATTGTGGCTTTGTTACTTTGCTACAATAGTGTGAATTTATGCTCAGTATACTCTGCAAGGAATTTGTTTAATCAGTCTGCCAACAAGGTGGTTCACAAACGACGAGTCTCGCTATTTTGCGATGCAATAAACATCATGATGACCTTTGGCCCTAGATGACCTTGACGCTCTCCGATCTCGAGTCGAGAGCAGAACATGAGATTCGCACTGATTGATCCCGAGTTTGAAACAAATATAAGAAATACATTATTTTAAAGCGTGTTGACCCCAGTATGACCGTCTGTGTACCTCATGCATCGCGTGCGGATCAACACACATGCGGTATCACCCGAAAGGATCATTTGTCTACTAAGTAGTTTTCTGAATACAATTGTAATGTAGAAATAAAGAAATGAGAGCATTGGCCTCATATTCATTGGACCTTTTTGACCCTAGACTGACCTTTGACCTCATTCATCTCGTCAACACAGCATGTGGGTATTACCTTTAAGGATCATTTGCTACCAAGTGTTGAACCCACAATTGTATGCACAAACAAATTATATGAGGCCAAGTTAAGCCCTCCCTAATCGCTCATATCATTTGACCCTTCTTGACCCTAGAGTGACTATCTTGACTCAGTCATCGCTCATCAACACATTGTTTATTGGTATTTACCAAGGGTCATTGTGACCAAGTGTGAACACAAGTGATGCAGAATAAAGAGAATGAGAGTATGTTATGCATGCCCTCATATCACTGACTCTTTTGACCGCTACGATGGACCTGTTGACCTCAACCATCCTCATTCACTACACATGGTGGTTGATGTACCAAGGATCATTTTGGTACAATCGTGTGAACAACATTAGTGATGCACAAAAAAGGAAAATATGACGCGAAAGTTAACAAATACTCTTATAGAACTACATGTAGTACATCCTATGACATTAGTTGACCTTCTAGATGCCCAGCATGAGCCTCCTGCATTGACCTTTGACCCACAACTTACCCTTAGTCCACACCACTGATCATTGGTTACCAGTTTTGTTTGAATTGATAGCAACAACTTTTCAATTGACAGTCATTTAACGGAAACTTTAACCAAAATTGAGCGGACATACTACATACTACATACATACAGAAAGTGATTCTATGAGTGCTCTATCCTGAACACGTCCAGGCCGTAGTCAAAATACATGGCCAACTCTGATCAGTAATCGTTAGGGTTTCTTTTTCGTTATGTCAGTTTTCTGTTAATTGTGCGAGAGAGAATACGAAATGTGTGGTGCTTGCTCGATTGTGCTAAACACCGAGAAAAGGAAAATGGGGGTACCTCCCTGCCGCTGTGGAGATGGATCTAAAAAGACCGTCAGAGCGGAGGTTTTTAGGTAAGGTATGAGG
>JZLH01S0024600.1:33010-44014 GCA_001188425.1 Eucidaris tribuloides | reverse complement strand
ATCTAACACACAGGTCATGTAACTGAATTTAGCAAAATACATTAGGAGGGACCTTGCTGATGGGACTCCCTTCAGCTGAAGTTTTATGAGAATCTAATGAAATTACAGGTAAAACATTATTGAAAACCCAAGGCATAAATACACTGAAATGAGGATGCAAATATGATGTTACCATGGCAACAGCAATTTGAACCAATTATCAAACCAAGTGCCTGTGGGTTTCCAGCGGTGACCTTTTTTTTCTCAACACCCAAGTTGTTTACCACTTGCCACTCATACTGTCAATTGTAGTCTCGATTCCAGACCATGCAACTTTTTCTCCCTCCAAGTAGCAGTGCGGGTGCGAAGCACCCGCCCTATGTCGCGTGAAAACTAGTCTTAGTTCAAGACAGTTAACTGATGATAGTGGGCCTAATTTCTCTAGGAAATAGGACAAGTTCTTGCGCCTGGAAGCCAGAAAACTAGTCTTAGTTCAAGACAGTTAACTGATGATAGTGGGCCTAATTTCTCTAGGAAATACATGTAGGACAAGTTCTTGCGTCTGGAAGCCAGACTATGTCAATTGAAGTTACATCCATGGAGGTGTATATAAATTGGAAATTTGCATTACAATATGTGTATGTTTGTACATGTACAGTACATGTACATGTACGTGTACATTACAGTGTCGTCAGTTCAATGGAAAAAGGGGTTAACGTCCATGTACATGTATTGTCTATGGATGTTAACTCCTTTTTGCAGTGAGCCAACAGTGTGTTGGTGATGTTAGACAAAAAAACAACAACACAATTGATTTCCCTGTAGCCATAATGTGTCTCCCCCAATTTCCATGCAATCAAATAGTAAATTAATTCTGATTATTAGTGAAATTCCAGGAATTTATTTATTGTGTGATTGGAGTGTTTGTACATTACATTATTACACTGTACATGTACATTCTGAGAAAGCTGGCACTTGATGATTCTTTGCCTGATCCATCCTACCTATACATGTAGGTCCATCAAAATCTTTCAAGGCTTTTGATTCCTTGCAGGTATATTTCAATATTTGACTTCATTTGACCACTGACATATATATGTGACCTTTGACCCCCAAATAACATTGAGGTTCTGTAAAGCATTTACTATGCAAGAATAGATAGGCCCTACTATAAAAAAGTTTTTATAGCAGTGTGGTTACAAATGGGCAAATGTTGTTCATACAGTTCAAGTTTCATAAGAATTTCAGATGACTAAGGATCTCTGAATTTTTTTTTTGAACAGCACAATTACCCAACAGATTTCACCCCCCCCCCCCCAACGATTTTACCATGACACCGCCCCTGCTGGGCGGTGGGCACACGATGACTTCTGTGTGTTGTGTGATTTTATCATGATTTCCTGTTCAAAGTACGGTATGTATGAAATAACAACAAAACTCACCACTTTTATGATCCATCAAAACTTTTTATGATTAACCACAGTAGTTAAAACCACTGTAAGTACAATAAACATAACGTTTTACATCCATCATCTCTGCATGAACATCAGTTTTGTCTCTCCAATATTCACTGATTAATGATGAAAGGCAGTACAAATGGCTGATGAAGACTTGTATTACAGCCACTGGCTAACATTTACCACAGTTAAAAAAATGTGAGCTACAGTAATCATCCATGCTCCAAGTGTCTTTAAAGGTTAGTGGCATGATTGGGAACACTTAAAAATGCCTCAAGAACCAAATGAGTTGAAATATATACCAACTATACACTAGCAGGAGTGGAACTCCCACCTGGGAGGATTTGTCTGTAATTTGTTTACTTAAGGAGAATCAAGCATAAACATAGGAGTATCTTAATTTTATCTGGGGACGATAAAAATAAGCCCAATACAGAGCCACACAGCAGGTTTCCGTGCTACGAGTGATATTGACATTGTTTATTTAAGAATGAGTCAACGTTTGACTACAAGATTTTCACAGGAGAATCCTTGCATAGTTTACTTGATTCTACGGTAGTTTCAGCCCAAGTTGAGGACTACCGTACCCCCAATCATGTCATTTACATGTACCTTTATTAAGGTCTAAAAATAAAGCCCTGAAAAAATTGTATTTCAAAATGAGTATTTAGTGCTTCAATAAAGTGAAATCGTAAGTTGACCGGATTCACCTGCCCATTTCAAAGATTTACTGTCTGTGATTCTAGGCTATTTCTTACTAGCCCTGAGTATTAAAGCCACTGGGTAACATTTACCACAGTTAAAAAAATGTGAGCTACATCATCCGCTATGCTCCTAGTGTCTTTGATAAGGTCTAAAGATAAAGCCCTGAAAAAAATTGTATTTCAAAATGATTATTTAGTGCTTTAAAAAAGTGAAAATCGTAAGTTGACCTGATTCACCTGCCCATTTCCTCCCATAGCCTTACTGTGTGTAGATGATAGATCTAGGCTATTTTCTACTCCCCCTGAGTATAAAGTGTTTATTCATTCATATCTTGCCAGTGCAAGCATACATTTCCAAACTTTTGTATTCTAGGGTGTTTATTTGTTCATTTGAACACCACTATATACATGTAGCTCAGACATCAAAGTTTGACAATTTCTTTTTAAATTGAAGCCCCACAATGTTAGCCTGTCACTTTAATTGTTTATTCATTCATATCTTGCCAGTGGCAGCATAAATTTCCAAACTTTTATAATCTATAGTGTTTACTTGTCCATTCAAACACTACTATGTACATGTAGCTCAGATAGAAAAGTTTGACAATTTTTCAATTTGAAGCTCAGCAATGTTAGCCAATTACTTTAAGCAGTGTACATCCTACAGGTATAGCCAATTTGTAGCTTACAGCAGAAAGGTACATGTATATTACACTATTTTGATAAATCTACAATTGAAATATGTACATAAATTTCTATTCCACTCAATTTCAGGCATGATTGAGTGGTGTTATTTTTATGGTCAGATTTGTAATTTGCTCAAATTAAACCACCACAAAATACACTGGGGCAAAGGGGCCATGGCCACCAGTTCTAATGCCAGATGTTCAAAAACAATACCATCATACTGTACATGCAGCATGAAATTCTATTACAGCTCTATGGGACTATGGACATTGTTTGTACCTTGTACATATATTTTGTGATACATTGAGATTTCTAAGAGTTAAACACCATGCAATACTCAAGGCAGCCAATTTTCATAATATACACAAATATACAGTGTATGTTTTATTCATACTTAATATTCTTTACTGATGGAATTTACATCTACATACATAGAAAATAGTTACATGTAGAACACCTTGCATATGTATGTATATTAACACTGTCTTGAATTAAGAATAACACGGCTTTATAAGCACACTAATACTTTTTACACAATGTGGGTTGTGGTCTATTGGACAGCTGGTATTTGCTAGCATGCACATTTAAAGGGGACTTTCAGTCTGATAAAAAATATTTGAATAAAAGTAGAACAATCAGAGGAAAAGATTAGTGAAAGTTGGAGAAAACTTGGACAAATATGAATAAAGATAAGAAATATTATCACGATATTGGTAACAACACTGTGACATTCACTGGGCGCAACCCTCCACTTGTTTTGTAAAAAAAATATATAATGCAGTATAGTACAGAAAGGTGAATTATTTTGTCTGCAGCTTCCATTGTTCAACCTTCGCCCTAACATACACTTTCTTCGTCTTAAGGCACAATTTCTTTTGTGACGGAATACACCCCATTGTTAGGGTTCACCTAACCAAGGGATTTAAGTATATTTAGGCATATGTATACAATACACGTGAACATATATATTTAGCGAAAGAAATAAATACCAGGAAAGGTGTAGCTTTAATCAGAGCTCCTCCACACTGAAAATAAATAAATTTTCACTTTCCTGAATAGCTACATACTGTATGCTTTGAATACCCATACTTAACACAGAAAATCAAAGATGAAATTTGTTAAGTCTGATATATGGAGTAAAAAGAGATGAATGGAAAAAAAAATTCTTTGGAGAAAATTAAAATTAAATAGCATTTTACATATAGAACTACAACAAACAGCGGGTTGTTCAAACAGAACAAAATACATGTAATGTTGCCAATTTGTAATTTTATTAATTCATAGTTGCCAAATTTTTCGTAAATTTCCAGGTAACTTGATTTGAGCCCAAAATTCCCCTGTAGTAACCTTGATATTGTTATTCAAATTAATTTTGGAACAAAAGTGTTCAGACCTGGTCTGCAGGGAAAAAAAATAAATTTTCTTTTTGAGGGCTACTTTTCCTGTTTCAGTGCTTTCCAGATACTATTTTGTATTGAACCCTATGGAAATTTAAGGGGGCTCTTTTACATATTTTGGGGCCTCTTTTGCCATTTTGGGGGTGAAATCGCCCCCCGCCCCCGTGTATTTTTTCCCCCCTGATGGTATGTAGACCCTACATAAACAGTACAAGTGTACATGTGCGTCATCTATGTGTAGGCCTATATGCATCTTCCAGAATTGCAATCGACTAGTGTAGACAGAAGGGCAAACAGAAGCACCACACAATGTCGGATTTTATTGCTACCAGCAGAAATAGTATTATTACCAAAGCATGGGATTTCAAGTGCAAGTGAAAAACGTGTACAATGTACACTGCAGCATAAATTGTTGGTGCAGTCATAAGTTTTGGTAGCGATACATAGGCCTACATGTAATAATGTAGGCCAAAATGCCGTCGCATGGCCGGCAGAAGGGCCCTAGCAAAGTTCCCAGCAAAAGAATCTTAAGAGTACTGCCTCTACATGTACATACTTGAGGACCATTGGCATTTTTCACATGATATCAAAATAATGTGATAGTTTTAGATCCTTCTGTCAGTCTGTTAAGTGCAAATATCAAATAAGGCAATATTTCTCAATAAGAGAAATTTACTGTTATGGCCCTTCTGCCAGGAACATAGGGTAGTAAGGACCTTCCGCAGGGAAAATGATGATGTATGTACAAGTCTCACAATACTGTACATAGATAGATTTAGGCAACATGATACACCCACACTGGCTGTAAAGTGTATCAGTTACATGCCCACCAGACCAAGTAAAAATTGTTCACAAATTTGCATGCCTGTGTAAACAAATTTTGCAAGTAAAAAATACTTTTTATTGTACAGTTTCCGTTGATTTCTCGAAGTTTTATTTCAATATTACCCTAGACAGTACATACATGTAGAGAATATGTGTGAGCCACTGAGCCTCAAAATAGATTTTCAATACTTCTAAAGTCATAATCGCATTAAGTGCACCCAACTGACGTCTGCTAACAAAACTCACTGTAACAAGTTTTTTTTTACTATCCTTGGAAGAAAAAGCCCTGCAATTGTAAAGTAGGCTGTATTCAGCTACATGTTGTTGTTTGTCCAGCAAAAGGGCTCGTGCATACATGTACATGTATGTTCCCAGCAGAAGAGCCTTAACATTTAATTTTCTGCAATTTGAGAAATATTGCCTTATTTGATATTTGCACTTTACAGACTGACAGAAGGATCTAAAGTATCACACTACTTTGATTTCAATTGAAAAGAGCAAATGGATTTCAAGTTAGAGACAAATCAGTGTTTATCCAATCAGTGCACTCCGCTGGTCTTGCGACGGTACACATAACCGCGTTTCATAATTTGAGCAAAATTTAAACTCACAGAAAGAACGACATTCTGGTTACATGTCGGTATTAGTTTTTCTTATAAAACAACAAATCCATGATGTACATGTATGGATCTCAAACTTTCAACACACCATTTGTAAGTACTAAACTGCCGTTTGGTATTGATAATGAACTTAATGAAGGGAAGTAATGGACTTGCAAATCCCTGGCACAATCTTTAAGGCCCTTCTGCTGGGAATATATGCTAGGGCCCTTCTGCCGGACAACCAATATTATAATGGAAGCAATATTAATGGGCAATGTTCATACACACACTGTTTATATGTACAGGAAATGTTTGTTAATTCTGCAGACATCAAAATTAACAACTCCCTGACAAAATGAGCAAAGCATGTATAACCAGGCTTCATAACATGCACAGCATTCAGAAATTACAGAGCTCTGAAGTACATGTACTACAAAATAATCATTAACACACTTACATTGCTCACAATAGTTGTAGACCAGTTCAATTGAAAGAATGTACCGGTCGGTACTTCCTACAGTGTACATGTATGATCCCAGCAGTTACAGTACGTTCTGAAATCGTTATGAATTTGTCCAGTGCAATTGTCTTGTACACGGTTCACACCTACATGATTAATAATTCCACGAGTTAACATGACACCCATTTACTATCACTCACTGGTTCCAATGTGCAAAGACTTTTCTTTTGTATGTTTATGGACCACTTGTGCAAAGTTAGCCTTGGTTCAAGGCACTCTTTTAATTGTATAAGTACTACAAACTTGTTCTAAGGACATGTACTTTTTCTTGCATACATTTGCATACAGGCAGACTCGAGAACAAGCTGGCATTTTTTTGAGCATGTGGTATATGTGTGTGTGTGTGTGTGTGTGTGTGTGTGTGTGTGTGTGTGTGTGTGTGTGTGTGTGTGTGTGTGTGTGTGTGTGTGTGTGTGTGTGTGTGTGTGTGTGTGTGTGTGTGTGTGTGTGTGTGTGTGTGTGTGCGTGTGTGTGTGTGTGTGTGTGAGTGTCAGGGTTTGTCTGTGTATCTGTGTGTACAGTGTATGTGTGCATTATATATGTCTGTGACTGTGTCTCATACATGTATGTATGTGTGTTTGTGCATGTGAGTATGCATACATGTGAGTTTACATGCTTTATGTTTATGGATTCATTTTTTTTTCATTTCTTTATTATAGCTAGTCAGAAAAACTGAACATTATATCTGAAATGAAAAAGGTGAAATTACTTTACTGAACATTGTTTACTATAATAACTCTTTATATATTTCTATTTAGTATCAAAATCGCTATCAGTAGACAAAGAGTATTTTAGTAATATCAGGGCTGTGAGTGACCACAAGCAAAAAGAGCTTTAATTAAAAAGCTGAAATTGTAAAAGCTCCTATATTTGTACGGAGGAAATTCAAAAAAAAAGCTGAAAATAAGCTGAAAATTGAAAACAAAAAAAAAAGCTAGTGAAATCAGCTTTAAATTCCTACCATAGAACGTACACTAAATGGCTATTGTTTTCCTTTAGCATTTTTCAAATTCTGGGCAATCACTGTTCATAAACATGCCCTTCATCAAAAGCCTAAGGGCATGGTTTATCTTTTCCTGGTCTGCAGGGATGATTGCAAATGAGATCCACTGCCTTTAAAGCTGAACTCTCACACCCCTGTAATATTCAACTTTGGTCACTCAAATGATAAATAATAATGAAACAGTCTCTATTCTGAAAACATCGGTTCCAAGCCATGAAAATCAACAATACTGAGAACTTACCAATCTTTTGGTGCCTTCTTATCTCCTAATGTGAATTCTAAGTCAGTGATATTGAATGCTGGGTTGACAAACTCCATCTGTCCACTTGCATCTGAGGAAAGGAAATATAAATTAAGTAAAGAATTATCATCATTATCATTATCATTGCAGGGAGGCCTACATGTATATCTTCTACTTTAGGGCAAATCCCAACAATGGGCTTTATTTTGTCACAGTAGAAATTTGAGTGAAATTTAAATGGGAAAATACCACACATTTCCCCCTAACATATTCAATAGAGTTGTTGTTTTTGTATATTTTTATTATTATTATTATTATCATTATCATTATCATTATCATTATCATTATCATTATCATTATCATTATCATTATCATTATCATTATCATTATCATTATCATTATCATTGGTCATGTGTCGTATGGTGGGACCCCCAAATATACCTGGTGGTGTTACACATTTCAGTCCTCTTCTTAATTGAACTTGATGCATCAGAGCTATCCTTCATCCAATTATGATGAATTTGGGCTCATTCTGCAGCAAAATTACTCTGCTTTTGAAATCTGATAAGCAATCTTTCATTACACTTTGTTTAATTAGTGAAAGATGCAAAAATGTTAACGAGGGTAAATCTGGTGGATAAGCGGAGGAGGATAAGCGGAGGAGGAGTATGTACAAACTCTATGGGGAAATTGCAAATTCACCTGTACACTTTTGTTTTTCCTACTATTTGCAGCAGATAAGCTGTCTTGGAGTTATGATATGCATCTGACTAACTTGACACATGTTGTACTTAACAATTCTCAAAAGTAAAAGTGAATTAATTGTCTTCAGGGTCATTAATGACTTAATTAATGACTGGTGTAGCTTATGCTTGCTATTGACTTGTACACGTTATGAAGCATGAAAGTACTGCATGTAAGGACACACATGTATGTTCACTTCAGGGCTACATTTTGGTTGAAATTTTCAAATACACTCTACTAATCCATTTGTTAAACAATATTTTACTAATTAATATCCAAAATTTGTTAATTAGGTTTAGTAAACTGTTTGTTTAATGAGTGTAATTAATGTTATTGTAACAAATCGCAACACAATTTTAAACATATTTTGCCACACCCTGTATCACTACATCTGGAATTCGAAAAGTAGTAAACCATACATTTTCTTAAAGCTGAAAGTGTGCTCTTTCACACCATGACATCAATTTTGAGCCTTGACTTAATACTGACAAGTGCAATGAGTTGTCATCAATATCACAAAATTATACATTTTTTGTGATATTACCCTTCAATTTTTTGTACACACCCTTTATAGCAACTTGACCTTGGCTGATTGAGATTCTCTGAAGTATAAGCTTTCATAAAATGTATACTTTTGTTGGTTTCTGATAAGTACTTTTTGAGTTATATTAGTTCAAATGCAAGAAGTGACAAAATTCTTAATTTTGGTGCCTGTAACGCAAAGGGGCCCCACCATACGACACATGACCCATTATCATTATCATTATTATTATTATTATCATCATCATTATTATTACCATCATTATCATTATCATTACTCTTATCATTATTATTATCATTATTATCAAGATTATTATTATTATTATTATCATCATCATTATTATTATTATCAATATTATTATTATTATTATTATTATTATTATTATTATTATTATTATTATTATTATTATTATTATTATTATTATTATTATTATTATTATTATCATCATCTATTATTGATTACCATCATTATCATTATCATTACTCTTATCATTATATTCATTATTATTATTATTATTATCATCATCATTATTTATTACCATCATTATCATTATCATTACTCTTATTCATTATTTATTATCATTATTATCAAGATTATTATTATTATTATTATCATCATCATTATTATTATTATCAATATTATTATCATTATTATTATTTATTTACTTATTTATTCTATCTTTTTTTTCAAATTACTACTACTACTAATATCATTATAGCATTGAACATTGTATCCTAACACTTTTTTTAAAGTTGTTAAATGTAGTCACATGTAACATACAAATACGTTGTAAATCACTGCAGTATATTTTCTATGCAAATAGAGTTGATTAGAAATTAGAGAGTAAAGTCATTGAGCATACAGTGAACAAGCAATTTATTAATGTTTGTGTATGCACAGCACTCATTTCCATCCACACAAAAAGCATGGGTGTATTTATAAATGTCAACGGCTCTTCTTCACCACTGCAAATTTTTTTCTCTCTTATTTCTGCCGACATCATCACTCAGTTTGTTATGGCCGACCTCTTTCTACGGAGGTTCTAGGCTACTTGCCCTCGTTCTGCTGGGTACAAGACTTGTCAGGCTGGATATTTTATTGATCGGTGTTTATGACCAGGATGGATGCGGAAGGCAAGAGAGTGGGCTGCCGAGAATTTACACAAGGAGGTGGTGGCACACTTGTAACGTACATTGCACATTTCTGCCACTGCAGACGTGCAGTAGGCCTACAGAGAGTACATGTGTAGATGTACCGGAGATGTATTATTTTGGTTGTTTCCAAAACCAGTTAACTAACTCACAGCGTATTGTTTGTAACAAAAACAGAGCAGTTTTCGGTTTTACCCTAAAAACAAATTTTGATCTAATTTTGAGAAAATCAAATATTATTATTCAAAATTAAACTACGTGTAACATGATAGTAATCATGGCAACATAAAATTTATGCTTCACAACCTAAATGAAACACTGGTCAAATGTTTGAGTAACAATAGAACTAAGTACTCAAACCTATCATCATACCATCTTGCAAATAGTTTAAGTGATCATGTTTCTGCAGCAACATGACATAGAAAATAGTCAAAGCTGAAAACTGTTAATTCAAAACAGTTTTGGGTGTTTAGTGTTTAGGCCTATAGTACATTGACATGTAGAGTTGTGCACGTATGCATGAGCTTTAATACAAACTATTTGATTGTGGAACTTCATTTTAAATTAGTCAATTACTGTCACAGTTGGCAATATTGTTTGACATTTCAATGACAAATTGAATTGGTTTCATGTTTCAGATTCATCTGATGCAGCTATTATTACATGTACACATACATGTACATCACTTGGGCAAACATCACTTCCACAGGAATAACAAAACCTCACCCCCAACCCTACCTCCCCCTCCTCTGAAAAAAGGAAAAAATGGGGTAATAAGGAAATGTACATATTCTTTCCTTTCATGTAACTTGGATGTACAATGTTGTAAAATATGGAGTCTTGTTATGAACACGCAAAGTATTCTTTGTTTCTTTTACAATTGCTCAAATGGTCCATCACATGTTCTGAAAAATGAAAATGTGTAAAACAACCAATTTTGTGTATTCTATGGTTGCTATATAATCAAACCATCACCTCCTATAACCCTCACTCTCTCAGTAAAGCATGACTACTGTAGTTATTAACTGCATGTCTACAAATATTTTGTGACCAAGTATGCCCACCACAACAAACAGCCTACATCCAACACTGTGTATGGTACACATGTACATGACTCACCAATTACTTGTAGGCTACATTGTAAATATATTATGAA
>JZLH01S0024600.1:0-15734 GCA_001188425.1 Eucidaris tribuloides | reverse complement strand
AATTTCCAGCAAACACAAATATATAAATATGTTCTGCTGAAGGGGTTGTCAGAAAGAAGACCACACCTCGAAGACGAAAGTTGGGGACCTCCTATATCTTCATTATGACAGTAAGGAGGATGAGTGCTACTAATTAAAGTAATGGCCTTTTTTTCGCATCTTATATCCAATGTTACTGAGGCAATCTCATGACTAAACTGCTTTAGAATTTGAGAAGAATAAGGAAATTATATCTTCAAGAGGTTTGTTTAAATATGGGGCGTTTGCCACTGTCTTATGCAACGTATAAGAGTCACTTTCGTCTTCGAGGGGGTTGGTCTTCTTTCTGAGACCCTTCAGAGGAGTATATTTACATTTTTCGTTTAGCTGGGCAGTCTTTCCAAACCATCGAAACAGTTTCATTGGTAATATGAACGAATTTTGCGATGTAGTGTGAATTAACACCTCATAGGCGCAGGCAGAAAATGCAATTTTATGTTCCGCCCCATCTGTCAGTGGGCCGCGCCTGCATTTGGATCATCTCTCCGCCTTTAGGAAAGAAACGAAAAACAATATTCATTCGATTCTTTTATAATTTGTTAGTTCCAATCAATAAACGTAATTAGGAACATCATGTTAGAATAGACCCCTTTTCAACGTAAAATGTATTGCGTTATATATGTTGCAATACTTTTAGGGAGGGGTGACTTTCAAAACCCACATGAGCTTCATTTTTTTTCTCATAAGATAGCTTATGCTTCAAGACATATTCATATATAATATAAATTTCTCAAATCCATGGGAGATTTGGTTAAAATAATTATTTTACTAACTTGTGTTTTATTTGTATACACACTGTCTCTATAGCGAGTGAGGGAGTTGTTGGTAAGGCATTGCGAGTGAGGGCGGTATCGAATCGCGATCGGTTTGGCAAGGCAGTATGAAGTCTAGGTATAGGAGACGGAGGATGAACTGAAGTTGGGTAATTTATCAAAGAAAAAATGTGTTATGATCATTCATGTCGCTGAATGGTTCAAGCTTTATGGTGAAGCTCCGTTGAAGTAAAAGAAAGTTGGCAAAATTATTATATCTGACCGTGTTTAAATGGACAAATAGACATGCACAACATCAATGTGTTCGTGGGACATAAAGTCTGCTGAGGGGGAATATAGCGGTTTTATTGATTTTCTCAGTTGAATTGCATTGGTTTTTAGAGAGTGTTTTCAGAGTGTTAGCGCAGATTTACTTTTTATAAAGCATTCTGCTATAAAATGTTCTATAAATTACCAACAGTTATTTACAAGAATTTTGTTTACAGAATATTGACCAAACATTATTTCTAGATTTACCTGGAAAAATAATATGGATATGAATCTTTAAAATGGGGGAGTTAGTCAAGAGATTAAGCAGTACTTATATATATTTTGATAAGGTATCTTATCTTTATTGAAATACTTAGGCTGGTTTGTATTCGGATTTCGACGAGCTGCCTAATTCGTGAAATATGTCTTAATTTTACATACAAGAGCGTGACGTTTTATTTGTCCATCGCCTCATTCAATTAGATATAATTTTTAATCTGTCAGAGTAAATATAAAACGTTCAGAATATACGAAGGTAAGTTTGAGAAGCAAGGCAAGTCCTGTCAAGATATGAAGAATATAGTTTTGAGGAGTTATCTGTGCCAGAAAGGAGATATTTGTATTGCTTAGCACAGTGATTGCTAAATGATTAGAAGAATTGTAAGTTGCTTTTCATTAATTAGGCCATTGATTCTTTAGTTTTTAATTGACACCTACTGTCCGTAATGCATTTTAATTTTACATTTCCAAATTCCATTGTTGGGTGTTCTTTGTCGTGTTTGTATTATTCGTGAATTATTTTGTATTTTTATGCCTTTTTCTTTGTTGAACGCTAAATGTATGTAGTGATTAACACGTTTTGACATTATTTTTTCGTAAAGAAATGATTATATATATTTTATGTGTACGTGTTTGACGGAAATTATTTATGATTACTGTTCAGGTTTTAATTGAGTGCTTTATTATTGCATATATACATGCAAGATCGCTACCTGGATTGATTAGAAGTATTTTTATATGTTGTAATTTATTCATTTTTCGTGCGCATGTTAGAAAGAAATATGGATTGTCGGATTCATCTTTTTAACGTAGAGTATATACTTAATACGATGGAGTCATGAATTGACTAATTGGCTGATGATGATTTGGTGCGTTACTGCTGTGTAGTATTCAAACAATGAATTATTACATTTATCGGTAATCTGTGCATTTTTTTATCGATGAGAGCTTATCTCAAGTTTTCAATGATCGATACGATTTATTAAATTAGTGTTACGAACGACACACCCAACCTATAACACCTCTCACACTATATAGATTTTGTAAAATAATCGCTAACGTAGATCATTTTTTTTTCAGGTTTTGAGTAATTTGGTAAGTAATTACACATCGGATGTTTGGTGAATTTCCGAGAGCCTTTTGTTTAATAAATAAAATCCCTCTCGGGCCGAAACGCTGATTGCAGTAGACAAGTGATTCCTTTATGATAAGAGATGCTTTCGCTCAGCCGCAAAAACTTGTAATTCACTGGCTGCAAGAATGTCAATTGTCAGTATACTTTGACTTTTGTTTAAATATTCCATTTCTTTTATTCATCAATATGTTTCATTATCTTTAATAATGTGTTGATGTAATTTCACAAGAGTCAAGAATCATAAAGGAGTATGGTTATTGTCATAGTGACATATGTTTGCTACGATTAGTTATAATCTAAGTCAGAGTAGTAATTCCCCGTGATTATTTTATTTAAATATGGATCTACAGATGATTGCTGTATTTATTATTGTAAGTACAAGTGTGCCTGCCGTTTGTATTATTTGATTATTATTCTTGTCATAATAAATTCAGCATTGCACGTTCAAGCCTGATTAATATACTCTTTATACCTGGATATGAGTTAATTATTATATTAGACATCGACAAATCCGAGGTAGTGTTTGCTCCTTGTATGTTTCACGGAACTTTCATTTACCCCTATTCGGAGACGTATTCCTGCCTGCTCCAGATTTTGGAAACGTTTTTGTAGAAGATCTAGTATTCCGTAAAAGAACTAATACTCGGTAGGAAACTCGTATAGGCCGCCGCAATCGCAACGCACATCTTAAGTCTAAGAGCCTTACAATCAATTCATTTATCCAAATAAATTTGTTAAACAGAAGCGAATTGCTTCTCATGGGCATGACTTTTGAATGTCGAATTCTAGTAGTTAATTATGATGTCAAACATTTTTTCTAATGTCATTTTGTAATGCCCTCCTGTACGGAATCGGTTGTCTTCCACTGAATCACAAACCCACTAGAATTGCCTGGAACAACATGACAAATACTTCCCCTTAATGATAATCATAATTTACTAAATGTGGAACCGTTTCCCCAGTCTCGTATTTATTTTTCTGATCTCTCTGCTTATTCGCCCTATTCTTAGTTCACACTCCCTTCAAACAATGACCACGTTCTCCGAGAACGTGTGGATGAACGCGTTTGGAAACGACCATTCATTTATACTGAAAGAAAGTTTAAGCAACCGATTGCGTCTGACGTTTATAATTGTTCAGACCCAAACATTTCCTTTAAAATTATTAAAACTTTCCTCAAGAATTGCATGGCACATTATTGCCCCTTACAATGTAAAGAATATCGGTTCCTTCTAAAAAAACTGAATACTCGAAGGTCGCCATTGGGTGACCAAAAGCCATTTGAGATCTATAATCGTAAAATAATTCTATATACAAAAGGACGAATCCAACTTGTTTGTCTATAAAAGAAGTTACACAACTTATAAAAATGTTCTTACATCCTTTAGTGAGAGAAGAGAATTGTGTACTTTTTAGTAGTGCAACTAAATATTTTAGAAGCAACTCTAAACAAAGCATGGACGGTTATAAGTATAGTAATATTATTAATAAAAATCATAGACAATCAGCAGATATCTGAAGATAAACTGCAGATTGGTAAATTCTTAAGAGCTCAGGGGTGTGCCATAGCGGAGACTCACTTCATAACTATTCTCCACATGGAATGAATTAGTCCTATACACGCCCCCCCCCCTCTCCAACCGACATTTTCACAGATTTCTAACGAGCCAAATCAATTCATTGTTTTTTTACCATGTTATGCAGGCAGGAAATCCTTAAGCATTGTAAATATCTTTGAATAACAAAGAGACTTGTGGACGCTGATGCGGTAGGGGCTAACCATCGTTTCGAAATACGTTATTTTTAGAAAGTTGCACAACAGCAACGTGCTTCAATCTATCCGGCATTGTCCCCTGTGATATGAAATTAGCTTAAAATTTTCACTCCCATCTGTTAAAACATGTTAAAAAGGTGTCGTGACGTGAAATAGGAAACAGGTAATTACATGGATCCGGAATCTTCGCTATTGCGCCGTCTTCAAAAATTCGTTGAAAATGTCGTATACTCCCGAACCATCGATTTTCTCGGCCATATATATCATTCTTTGATTTTCAGATTTGGATTTAGGGAATAAACACACTACACCATGCCATTCTTACTTTCATTAATAAAAACAACCATAGACTCCGTACACATTTGGCCATTTACCTAGGAAGTGTTCTGTGATATTGCTCCATGCGGTTTCGTGTTACCATAAATCATGATATATCTTATATAACGCTCTTATTATGGAATTATAGAGGAAAAGCCTTGGTGGTTGCTTTAGATAACCGTTCAAAACAGCGAAATTCGTATCTATTGAAATAAAATTCATCCCCCATTATTTAATTGTCTGGGTTCACAGGGGATCTCTGTAGGCCCGCCTTTTATTAATTTTATTATATATATAAACGATTTTCACAAATTCCTTTCACTCCGTTTGTCATTTCTCCATTTTGCTATCCTCTTAGTATTTTCTTTTCAACCGGAACTTGCAAATTATTTAATCGACACATCTAAACATATGTCTTAACCACGCTACTCAATATTCTAGCAAATTTTCTTCAAGCCTACAAAAAAAATTACTGATGCTTGTTTAAGCATTCTATCAGTAAGATTTCGCTGCGAGAATTATTATGTTGACGAATTACTAATCATATATAAGATCCAGGATAAAATAAATGTAGTGTCAACCTCACCGTAAATCTTATCATGAACTCTCACATTGAATAACATGTACTTGTTGATTAGCTCGGGACATTGGGCTTATAATGAACTGAATATGGTGTTATTTACAGCAAAATGTTCTATTCACATTATATTTTAATTATCTGTATTACCATACTTAAAATTACGGCATGGTAGCCGGGGAAACTTCCGATGGGTCACTCAAGTTACAAAAGTATTTTTATTCCTACGAAGAAGCAATGCGGTATTTGTTCACTCAGACTGCAGAGGTCACACAGACTCGCCTTTATTTGGTAAAAGTAACCGTTATTCTTAAGTTCAATGATCTTTACAGTCTGATCTTGACGTTTTTCATGTTTCAATATTAATATAGTAAATGTGAGTCTGTCCCATAGGTATATTCGTACAATATTGTATTCAACAAACGACCTCATACTCATTCACACCAGACAAGCTATGTTTTATCATCTTCTCCCCGCCCGACGCTGTTGATTTCGTCCAATATTTTTTGACGAACAGTGGACCCCAAATTTGTTGGAGGGTCGGTTTCACGAGTCATCGAAGTATACTGTGTGGTGGTATAAACTTTCAAAAGAATTAGTAAGAGTATTCTTTATTCAGTGGGCTGTGTAGGTGAGTATTTAGTTGTAAACAATGCTCTTATATCATGTGTATAGTATGGTATCAGTACTTGTGTAGTGGCTGCAATGCCTCCAGACAGTCGGCACAATCAATCATTATATTCCCAATCAGAGATTCGTCATCTTTGATTTACCTTGCCCTAGCATATGATTGACCGGTGCTTCTAATGTTCAGTCAAACTTAAAAACTGGCATTATTAGAATCTTTGTATCGTTGTTCTCCGCATTTTCAATTCTTTACTTATTTTCCATTCTTTCTTCTCTCCTGTCGTATGTTTTTTCTTTCCTTGTTTTGGGTGTACTATAGTATTTTGAATCGCTACATATGCGCTAAACACCAATCGGGGGCCTGTTACAGCTACAACTTGTGTTCAGTAGGTTCCCCATTCACCCTTCTTTCCATACATCCATGGCCCTGGGGAAGTTGAGTGTGCTGAGGGTGCTGAGCAATCTAGAATTTTCTCAGGGGTGCACTAGCACCCTGCCAAAGACTTGTGGACTGTGTCTATTTTCAGTCAAATTTCACTGTAGCTTACTTTTCAGCTATTGATTTGACGGCGTAATTTTGCCGTGAATAATTTTTTGGCCCGCGAAAAAATTTGTCCGCGAAAAATTTTTCCGCGGACAACCCCCCCGCCCCCCACTGAGGCGTGACTTTGCAGTTGTTATCTGCGGCGAATTTGGCGTGAAAAAAAAAATTTTTGGCCGCAAAATTTTTCCTGCGACACCCCCCCCCCCTTCCCCACTGGAGGCGATTTTCAGCTGTTGATTTTTGGCCGCTCGAATGTTGGGGCCGGGCGGGGGTGGTGAAAAAAAAAACTTTTTGGCCGGCGAATTTGGTGTGTGGGGCGGGTGGCCGCGAAAATTTAGTGGTGGGATCTTGTCCCGTAGGAGGTGAAAAAATCGCTTCCAGGGGTCTTGCGATTACATTGTTGTATTGCTTACTTTTTGTTTTCATTAGTTTTTGCTTTTCGTCAATTCAGAGACTGCAAATACTGTGGAATTCACACATGAGATGGGGGGCAATGTTATTGTCGTGTGTGATGAGCCGGGTGGTCGGTTGTTATTATATTCGCCTGTATATATTGGGTGGTTCTAATATTAGTATCGAACTCACTGACTCTAGATATTTGGTTACTTCTTTCGGGGGTGGGGTGTTATTGATGTCTGCTTAGTTCCAGTGATCACAGTATACGTCACATCTCTTTTGTGTTGATATGTGGGGGAAATTGATATAAATGAATTAATAGAATAATAAAATGATGATTGATGATGATGATGAGAGATGTGGGATGGATGATGATATAATATATGAATGAATAATAATAATAATATAATAATAATAATAATAATAATGTGTGGATAGGATAATGAATAGGGGCTAATAATAATATGGATAATGATATTGATACTTAACAATTAATACATAATAATACTAATATGATTAAAGCGAACAATATATAATACCCCAGAGCAGGTAATTGATTTTAAAGAGCCTTTTGCATTTTGTAACATACATTAGCTACATTTGTTCATTTCTCTTTTATTCTCGATATTTACTTTGGATTTATATTGCAGTAGCCTTTTTTTGTGCGTCTTTTATACTATAGTGAAAATTAGCATTTTCGTCATTAAGTTCTTATTTTTGTCATCTTATTTTGTGCACATTTATAATATGCTTATTACTTTGAATTCAATTGATTTTATTGTGTGTTATTTGGTGTAATCGAGTATTTTACCAGGATAGGGGTGTCTTCTCGATGGGGGGGAGTTTAATCGAAACGGTTTGAAAAACATAATTGAATGGATATTTTTCATTTACAGGCGTGACTTTGGCACCGTTGATTTGCCTCTATCAGTCTTATGTGATTGGAATCCATGTTGTGTCTGTAGGAAAATTCGCCCTTTTAAGGGCAATAGTGGTTGAGTTTGGGATTATTTTGTTATTTGAATGCATTTATGCCATGTCATAATCCCCTGCAATAATTTATCTGAGTCTTAGTTTTTTAATTATAATGAAAATCTCGTGGGCACACCCCAGAAGTTTTACATGTATAGTCATCTTAAAGGGTTGAATAAGGTTTTTTTAATGGTTAATGTGTGTACCTCATCGAAGTTCATATGGCGAGCTCTTTCATATGATGTATCTCTCATTATAACATTTTTAACCTGTAGGATGCGTAACTGATAAATATGGTCAAAATTCGGTGGTCCCCCCCGCGCTGACATTTTTCATTATTAATTTAAAAAATTCATAAGCAATAAAAATTATAGGCTATTCGATACATGGTCGGCGTTATGTTTTCATTCCTAATAAAAAACCCCCCCATCACCAAAAAAAATAAAGATATTGTGGTATCTAATAAGTTTTGCTTTTTATAGAGAGGGCCTACACTAGGCTCTATTTCTTTGTTTTAGCGACGGATGTAATTTTCTCTGTCATTCGATCTCATCCAGCTACGTTACTGATGGGTTGTGCAGCGCTAACAGGGGGGTGGCAGATGAAGTGCAGCCGGCCGCTATTATTTTCAAAGTAGTTCAACTTCATGGGATTTTTTTTGAGTCGCATTTTTTTCGAAAATTTGGCCCCCCCCCCCCCGATGTTTGCTATTTGGCTGTGAAGGAGTAAGGTGTTACTAGTCGTTGCGTAAATTTAGGCTTTGAAAACTGCGAGGCATTTCCTGACGAACTTTTTTTTTTTCAGAATTTGTTTTTTAACGTTCGAGGTTTCCCCCTTCCCCTCCTCCCCCCCCCGAGTGAGTTTTTGATCGCTGTCGGAGAGAATATTAGGCTTCGGAACAATTTTCGCGAAACTTTTTTCTGATCGGATCTTCGTCCCCCCACCCCCCCACCCTCACCCCACCCCCCCCCCACTGTTGCTCACTTATTGTCATCGTCCTTTTCCCTTTGTTTTAGCTGAGTGGCCGCCTTGTGTGAACTTCACCAGGTAGTGCAGTGGTTATGGGTGAGCGTGTGTTCCATCGGGAATTTTCTTAATTCTGTGACATCACCACAAAATGCGCCCATCAGCCGATGCAAATGAATCGAGATGGTGAGAGGAGTGATGTCAGCGATTTAATGGCGTGTTTGCTTCTTTTAAAGCTAAAAATTAAAAAAAATAATAAAACCTTTTGTTTTTAAAACGCAATTTAGTCCTTTCATCAAAAAGATTACTATTAATTCGGCTTTGACTCCAAAGTATATGGAGTTATTTTTGCTCCAGAGGCAGCATTATTTACCCGAGCTCTTCAGCTATTGGACACCGAAGGCTGCGGAGGGTCGTTGCCCAGCGTGCGATGAGCCTGTTCTTGTCTTTCGCAGTCTCTTCCACTGATATCTATTCAGGACGTCATGTTGTAACGTTAACGTAGCTGTGCGTGCTGTATTCAAGAGTCAGCTCATGTTCACAAAAAAATTTAACCTCGTAAAAATATGTAAGTGCCAAGAAAAAAATAAAATGAAGTCAAAATATTGTACATTTACAATAACCATGAAAAAATATTCCACACATTAATACAGGAAATTCCAAGAAAAATGAAGTTGCAAATCTCGATGCTCAATCATGTTACCAGACAACGACGACCGACAGGGTCTGTCCGTTTTCTTTCGGCGACTTCTCCAATTTAACAAGGTATTTTTGACAATTTGATTTGGTCATTCCCCTCATACAACAGGACAGGACAATTAAATACCAGCATTATTTTCATTGCGCCGATGAATTTCACGTCAACCGTGCAGGAACCATTGAATTGTCGCTTTACAGCAGAAAATTAGACTGTTTATTGTGCACACAGAAGTTCATAGCACCATCTAAAGCGTAATTAAATACAGCAATTAAGCATTTACATGACTTCACTTTTAATCCGCTTTGAAGTATTTAAGAGAACTATCTTTGGTGGGTTCACAACATGCAATTGACGGAGATTAACGAGTAAAAGTATCGATTGTAAATATGAAATTAACAGTACAGCTAGAATAACACGTAGCTGTGATAGATCCTAACGGAACAATACGAAGATTCAGGATAGTACAGACGACGCCCGGCGCAGGTCCGGTCAACGTTTCAGTACAATATACACGAAGTGTCTTTAAAATGCCATATTGTTATTACAGAATAGGGATGTACAACTTATGTAGAATAATTCAAATCCTGCCAAGCACTCCATGCTTCAACATGAAAATTGCCATGATTAATCAGCCAACGTTGGTGTGTGTGTGGAGACCCAATGAGAGGTCCATAGCACTCATTGCTTAAAATCAATTGGACAAATGCATTCATCTATTCCAAAAGTGCTTTTAAATGTCATAATTTTACTAAGATGGGTGTAAAAATCAATGATTAAAATTATAAACAATCCTGCCAATATAAAACCCAATTGACTTTCTAATAACAAAATAATATCATGACCAAACAAGACGACACAGACTACTGATCAATGAATCGATAAAGAAAGCAACAGAAAAAGAACAATGCTAGTTTTGTGTGCTTTCTATTAAAGAAGTGAATTAGTCAAGTTGTTACAAACAGTATTAATACTGAATTTAATACGATATTTGATCTTAATGTTTATTATATATTCTAAGAACCAAAAATACGATGATCATCAAAGTAAGAAAGGATCCTTGATTTTACTAATTTCCCTAATATTGTGACCAACAACACAATTTCTCGAAGAAATGATATTGAAAGTGCAACGACACACGCAGAGTAAGTGATGGAGCTGGCATGATTTCAGCAGGTAATAATCTTATGCGAAAAACAATTTCATGGCATGTGAATGTCAAGAGAACATTGCCAATGAAGACAAGAAACACCCCATTTAATAAAGTTGTATAGTTCAATCAACGAGGTGCGTATGCACTGATCTATAACCATTTTCACTTTTCGAGGTTTTTTATCCAGGAGGGGGGGGGGGGGATATACCCTTTTTCATGTCTTTTTTTTAATGGGGGAGGGATCACCATTTAATTCATGTCCTTTTTTATGAGAGGGGGGAGTTTGGACTGAAAGCGGCCAACACACAAATATCGCAGAACATTTCCAGTTACAATAGGAAAATACATGTTCCATCAAGTATTCACTTTCTTCATCTATTTATTCACTTTATTGTTTTACAATTACATTATGTATTATATTAATTTCTGATTTATTTATCTATTTTCATGTACTTATTTAGTTAGGTATGTGATTATTTACAGTGTACATGTACTTAGTTAAATACATTTGTTTCTTGTTTCTTTAGTACTTAGTTTTATTTATCGAACAAAACTTGAAGTGGAAACATCACTAATTTAAAACAAATATTCAAAAGTAAAAAAAATACATATTCATCTATTGTTTTTTTTTTTTTTCATTTTCAGTGACATGTTGTAAATGTACAGTGGACATGTTGCACACAGCCTGCCAACCCAGAAATCTAAGAAATACAGGGACAAAATGGGATGATTTGACAAAAGGGGTATATTTTACTACAAATATTTGCAAAAACACGGACACAATCCAGAACATGGCTAATATAATGCTTTTCACACAATTTTCTCTCCCTCGGACTGACAGAAGACATTACACAAATTTACTCAAATGTCTGTTCATACATATACATGAAACTAGACAATCGGCTTCATCTCACACTTTGAAACTGAATCACTGTTACAGGCTGAAGTGTGCATTTAATAGTTATGATAATTGATCAATTAGATCTTCACAAGAACATAATTCATTAGATCGGAACATGTTGATCATCGTGGTATCAATGACGAGCAGGGTTGGGTTTCTTCCGGAAAAACTAGTTTTTCCGAGACGGCGGAAAAAACGGAGAAACCCCTTTTTCCGGTTTTTACCGGAAAATACTGGAAAATACTGGAAAAAACCTCCAAACAATATTTCCGGGCCCAATAAATAATATGAAATGCAGTGATTTTATGAGAATTAGTATACATTACAACAAATATAACTGGCAACAACTTATTTAACAGACAACAAGAAAAAAAAACCTACTTGCCACAATCTAAATCCAAGAAATAAATATTTTGAAATAAAATAATTATCCTTTCAAACGATCCCTAATAAAGGGCACATACATGTTAGCAGTGTACATGTATACTAGTACGTACATGAGCTAGCATGGATCTTTTTCATGTAAAGTATTGCATATATGTCCTTAACTCTATTTATTCATTGTTATATTATTCAGCATCATGGTATAATTATATTTTCCTAAAAGCAACTGACACATCTTTGGCATCCACTTTGCATGTGTTAACTACTTAGCTTGTTTTCATATTTAAGGCACAAGTTTAGATTTGGGAATTTTTTTTTTATTTGAAAGGTTTATGCCCAAAGGTCATATCACACCAAATTCCCAATAACAGAAGATCAGAATGCTTTCGTGTTGTTTTTTTATTACCGCGATAATGAAAATTATTGGCGGGGGGGACCCCCGAGATTTTGGACTATAATTTTACATTATAGATCCAAAGGCTGTTAATAAGGTGTTAAGTTTATCTGAATTATACCTCATCAGGAAAGAGCAGACTCTGCCCTCTTTCCGATGTGATGGTATAATTCAAGCTAACCTTATTCACCTTCATTAACTAACCCTTTGGATGCTATAATGTCAAATCTTAGTCAAAAATCTCAGGTAACATCCCCCCCCCCCCCCCCCGAGATTTTTTTCATTAATTAAAAATAACAACTAAAGCGCATGCAAAATCTGTTATCTGGTGTGCAGTATGAATTTTGCGATAAACCTTGCAATAAAAAAAAAAAAATTGCCCAAACTAAAAACTTGCCGCTATACTTCATTCAGCCATACTTGAGAGTGCCTGTCTGCCCATAACCAAACTGTTATCACTGTAAATTTGCGTTGGCATCAAAGCAAATTCTCTTAAAACTTCTGACAAAAAGCGTGACCAATTTAAAGTGTCTGGCCACAACAGCTCACACCAGGGAAAAAAATACACGGGGGTCGGGGCCATTTCGCCCCCGAAATGCCGCAAAAGAGAAAGGGACCCCTGTAAATTGCCATAGGATTTTATACAAAAAGAGTATCGTGAACATAGAAAAGTAACCCCGCAAAAGAAAATATTATTTTTTTCCCTTGCCTTACACAAGGCTAATTATTTGACAATTTTTCTCCATGCTATAAACTGAGCTGTATACATTACAGCCAATCAGTTTGGTACATGTAGTTACAGTAGTTGCATGGCAGAAGTGGACATAATAGGGGGGAATGGCTTAGAAGTTCAGTAACCAAAAACAGGCGAGAACAAAAAAACAAAAGAGCTGTCCTTTTACTATAGTTATGATAATTTATAAAATGAAAACTTGAATAAATAACGAAAAAAAAATAAACACTTACATGTAGGAGGTTTTTTCCGTTTCTTCAAAAAAGCCAGGAAAAAAACAGTTTTGTCCGCGGACGAAAAAAACCGCGTAAAAACGGCGAAAAAACCGCGCTGCGGAAGAAAACTGCAACCCTGATGACGAGGAGAGTGCGTAGTCACACGATGTAGCAAATGAAAGAAGACTTGCGACGGTAGTACTCCCGCTTGTTAAGGGAGTCGCAGCACTGCCGACGGTGCTTGGAGAACCATGCGATCCGTGCCGCTGTTCAAATCTGACACTACAATGCCGCAAGCACCTGTCCGCCCGAAGGACATGCACTTCCGATAGATGCAATGGTTGTTGTCTAAAAGATCCCTTGCGGGAAATGTGACAGGTCTACATTGGAGAGACAGTAGACCAGTTGGTGAAAAAATGCTCGAACATCGCAGGGACGTCAGAGATTTATGCATACTGATGTTTCAGTGGTGGCAAGCATGCTTATGATGCTGATCATCCACCTTGCTGGGGTGCAGTCCGGTGCATCGCCTACAACAAGCACTGGGTATTCGCGTCGCGTTATGGAGCCCTACAATAAATATACAGATCCGGGCTCCACCCCAACATCATTAACAGAGACAGTGGATCGACATCTCGGAAGCTGCGCTACCACCATCGCCACCATTCCTCCCGCGCGACCAGTGGGGCGCGTCCCTTTGGCCTCCGGAGGCCAATAGAAAAGCACGGCTAGCGCCTCCCAATACAATAGTCAGCAGTGGCGCGGCGCCAACCAATCACAGGGGCGATCCTGTGGTTAACCCTCGCGACCGATAAAAGAAGCGTGAATGGCCTCTTTCTACATTGCCTGATGAAGTGCTAGCAGTTGCAGCCGAAACGTTGCAATCTTCTTTCGTTTTGCTCACATCGTGTGACTCTGATTTACTTTACCACTCTCTTGACACGTATCATGCCGTAGAGGCAGTATATATCAATAGGCTCACAGATTCCTAAATGAGTTGAGACCAAAATCTCAAACCATCAATCAACATTTCAATTTGCACTTTTCACAGACACAGATTGCTATTTCTTCATATTTGATTTTAGTTCACCCAAATCATGAATTTGAGCAGGTAGATACACGTTTATCTTACTTCATTATACATAGACAAAAAGTCAAGGAGTTTCTTGGCTGTGTTTTACATGGAAACTTGGAAAATTATGGTTTGATGGCTGCCAGATAGTGCATGGCCAGCTTCAGTCCAAATCCCCCCTTCCCCCAAAACAAAAGGACGAGAAAAAGTGATCCATCCCCCCCCCCCCCCCCCCCCCCGGAAAATAAAAACCTTGAAAAAGGAAAATGGGTAAATCAGGTGCACGCACCGGTTATGAAACTAAAAACTTTATTAAATGGGGTGGTTTCTTTCCAATGGCAATGTCTCTTGACACACATGCCATGAAATTGTTTTTCCAAAGATTTACCGTGCTGAAACATGCCAGCCCACACACTCGCGTGGTCGTGCAGCTTCAATACATTTTCCCGAATTTGTGTGTTGGCAAAATAGGAAATGAGTTAAAATCAAGATTCTTTCTACTTTGTGATCACTATTTTTTGGCAAAATATTAATAAAATAAGATCAAATACAAAATCAGTATACTTGTTTGTTAACAAGCTGACTATTCACTCTTTAATACACAACAAACTAGCATTGTTCATTTTTTTCTTCTTCTTCTTGATCATGATCACTAGCTGGCGCTGTTGCAGATATGTCAAAAAGTCAATGGGTAAATTGGCAGGGAATGTAAATTACATGATTTTTACCATCCTATCGTAAAAAATTATGACATTTTAAAGGCACTTTTGGAAAGATGAATGCATGTCCAATATTTTTTAAGCAAAGCTATGGACCCTCATTGGGTCTCACAGTTTCATATGGCTCAAAGTTGGCGATATCAGGCAATTTCAGTGTTGCATGGAGTTTGGCAGGGATTTGTAAATTTCATAATTTTACCATCCTATCGTAAAAAATATGGCATTTTAAAGACAGTTCGGTATAGTACGAAACGTGAACGGACCGCGCCGCGTCGTCGTACTATACTGAACTTCGTAGTCCGTAGATCATCACACGCACGTGTACTTCAGCTGTACTTCAATTCAACGAACACCGTGAATCCCGTTCAAGCATGTTTGGAACCACAAAGAAGCCATTAAATTACTTCAAACGGTGAAAAAGGTAAGTCATAAATGTCTTAATGCGTGTAGTTAATTACGCTTTATGAAGTGCTATGACCTCGGTGCACAAAAACAGTCTGATTTTCGCCTGTAAAGCACAATTCAATTCCTGCACGGTTGACGTGAATTCACGCGCATGAAAATATGCTGGTATTAATGTCTGTCCTTTGTATGAGGGGAATGACCAAACAAATGTCAAAAATACCGTTAAATGAGAAGTCCCCGAAGAAAACGGACAGACCCCGTCGGTCTAGAGTCTGAACATGATTGAGCACGAGATTTTCACTCATTTTTCTGGAATTCCTGATTAATTTGTGAATATTTTTTCATTGTTTATGATAATTACAATATTTGACTTCATTATTCTGGCACTTAAATAATTTTTTACGAGGGTTAA
>JZLH01S0024599.1:0-20971 GCA_001188425.1 Eucidaris tribuloides | reverse complement strand
ATTAACGTTTCTTAGCTAAGTTAGAAGAATAGTTTGACTTAAATTAATAAACATTGATTGCTGGGGTGTGAGATAAACGGTATATTGAACGTCTAAAACCTCCTAAAGGGAAAAGGACGTCAACACGTATAAACTTTATGACTTTAGCGCTTTTTCTTCTCAGTGGTTAAGCGAGTTATCGCCCTTTTTCATTCTTAAATTCCCTAATTGCGACGAGAAATATCCACAATGAAAAAAGAGCAGAGCATACACAAAACCCCAACAACATCCAGAAACACTTTAAATTGAGTTGTATATTTCTTCTTATTATATTCGGCAAATGAATCTTTTCGTATATAATCTAAATCTTCTGAAGTTTATCCTTTCGCCCTTCTCTCCTATAGCACCATCGTTACTAATGAAATATAAATTTCTTTTTATGTCCGAGCTGCACGAGCTTTCTTATGAGCAATCTCTGTTTCTCGGCGGATAAACACATCGGAAGTTGGTGGTTTTCCAGTGCGCAATCAGAATGCTTAAAGGATTGACCGCTGGTGCCAACAATAACTCTCGTCAGGCCTAGGTTCACGTCTGAGCCGATAAAATCTCCTGTCTTAAGCAATTCGATACAAGTCATAATCTACGGACACATAATATCATAAGTTCAACATAAACATGTCAAATAATGAAAATCAGATTCAGATTGGACAAATTGCGAACGCTCGGAATGTGGACGCCTTGACGGCTAGCCGTTTTTTTTCAGACCCGGGCCCGGGTGTCCCACTGTTCTGTGATCGTGTCTTCGCGCCGATAATTCACGTATTCCCTACATACGGAAGATCGGTGATCATCTTGCATTTACTCCGCTCGAGACATGTCCTTTAGAATTAGGTTAATGGTTAATGATTCTGATGACTTTTAGAGTCATGCACGGTTAGGGTTAGGTATAAGCAATTTGTCGGTTAAGCGATTATAACCGGAGCTAAATTAGTATCATCCGGGGAAATTGATCACGTGTATAACTGAGTACGAAGAGAATACATGCACAGTATAATTGCTTCCTTTCTCGTTCCGCCAAAGCAACATCGCACAAAAACTATATACACTTTGAATATGGAACTCTTAAAGGGCCTAACCAAACCGAGCAACACTACACGACTTTTTGTCGTACAGAGCTGCACCGACTTGTATCGCGAGAGATTAAAAACGAAAGCCTTATATGTTGCGTACAACGCTGATTTATTTCACGGCGATTTATTTCAGATGCAAACGGTAAGTCGTTGCCGACGGAAAATCGCATAGGTGTGCGGTGGCCTTTACATGTCGGTTAACAATGTAAGACTCGAACCAATACAAAAGTTCATTTTGGCTTTGCATCAGCCAGACCAATCACAGTATTGCTGTCGTGCTACGCTGGCAGAATGCTTGTTAGCAAAGCTCAGGCAAAAGGCGGGTAACAGTAAATTGCCTGAAACTTGATAAAAAAAATCCCACATTATCTACCTAACATACTGATAGAAGGACCTAAACATCAACATAAATTACTCCTTGATTTCATGTTAAATAGTCCCATGGTTGTCAATGTGAAATACTATTATGTTTAAAGCGTTCTCATGCATGCTCAGGCTTCGCTTTTTCCAAATTACAGCGGCGAAACGACCAGGCTACCCCACGGCTACACGTAAAGACGGTGATAGAAAAGAAAAAAATGCAACAAGTTAGCAAAATATTCCCTAAAAACTAAAAAATAAGTCAATTTGTTACATATTAAAGTTTCTCTTTTGTCGGCCATGCCGAGAAATATATCCAAGTCTAGGGGTAACATTTAGCTGATCACTCTTCAGTGCACGTTTACAGGTAAATAGAGAGCTAATATAATCTGGCATTACTTTAGTTACGAAAATAACTGCAATTGCGATCTAAATGTCGTAAGATTACATATTTGTAGACCAATAATCGATGACTGAGGCTTTGAGCAAGGTAAATATATCACGTCTGACTTGCAAACCGCGAAATAACATACAACAACCGCAAACAAACCTGCGCAGCATATTTCAGTGTTATTCGTCTGAAAAATGACACGAACGCGTTTTATTTGGCACAGAAAACTTGTGCACAGATTTTTGGCGCCAAACATTGGAGAACCTTTTTGGCAAGCGACCATATTCGTGCCCCCGCCAAGGGAGTTCAGAGCACATATGTTATATTGCGGCGGCAATGTGTGTATTATGGTGAAAACATTAATCAAGTCATGAAAGTTTTTAATATGGCGTGCCACGATGGAAAAAAAATGTCTGTTCTGTCTAAATAAAAATTGTGGACGGAAGGGTAATGTTTGAGCATATCTTTCTTCTAAAGAGTACAAAATTTAATCGCGAAGCAATGGAATAAATATTTTTCGAGAAGTATTGTGTAAATATAATTATCGGAAAAAAGTCATGGTCTTCACGTCTTTTGAGTGAAAAAACTTCTTATGTTATACTTTTGAATCAATGCATGCTAATATCTGCCCTCGAAGTTAAAACAAAGAACCGGTCATGTGCAGGCGCTACTTTTTTCCATTTTTGTAGGCACGGCATGTTGTACACTGCTAGATAATTCTGATTTAGTTAATAGCCCAGATTTCTAGCAGACATACTGCGTGATAAAGTGATAAGTTTGTCTTATAGTCGTATTTAATTTTAGGAATCCCCCATTGATTAGAAAATATATACTTACAAACATAGCTCTACATTCTATCGACTCGGTCAATTTAGCCGAGTTGTCCGCCCAAAATGTTTCTTTCGCGCGACTATCGGTGACGACAAAATGGTTTCTACTAGCGAGTCAGTAGTGAGACGTCTCGAAGGGAAAGCACATCCGTAGCGGATTTTGAGTGTGCAAAATTCGCGATCTTTCATTCACTCGAATATGTAGAGAACTTGTGAAAGGAATCTAAGCGGGGCGCGCACCGGGTGGTAGGGTGTCCAAACACGTCTGTCCTACACCCGGTTTTCTGGCATTCGAGAACCGTTTGCCAGTAATTTCTGATTCATCTTCAGTGACCAACATTGGTAAGGTTCGATTGCCCGGGGACTGCGCGAAGAATATTTACAAATTAGTGCTGCGTTCTTCTGTAAAGTGCTTCCAAATGTAGAAAGAATTAAAGTAAGCATATAGTTGCGACTGAGTTGCGGCGCCCGATTTCGACGTGGATGGGGCGCATCGCGTCATGCTAAAAAATGCGCGCGAAAAAAAATGTTGGGAAAATTTGCTAGGCATGGAGAGCCATTATGGAAACGGAAAAGCCATCGCTGGATTGGGTTAGATGCTAAGACTGCGAGAACAGATATGGTTCTCGATGGCGGACTGGAGCGTATTCAAGCTGCAAGACTCAACTCACACGATAATATGTCGTCAATGCATAGTGCTTTTCTCCCCTAAATTCCTAATGTACCATTCAGCATGTCATACTAATGGCATGGGGCACCGAGTCTGGACCTATTGACTTCCACTGACCATAAATGATACATAACCTGCCCTTAAATGTGCTAAATTCTCACAGTCACAACAATTTCGTATGATCTGTATGTAAACGGGCGCCATTGATAAATTTTTGTTCAGAATCCGGGGTTTTACCAGGAAAGTATACGCGCGTATGACTATGCCTTAAGAACGCACTGTCAAGGCAGAGAAGTCAAGACAAGCAGCGTGTGCTGACTTTTGAATAAATGGTTTGTTTTAGTACTGGGTTCAGTGCCTTCTTGCGGGTCACTTTGCAAACGCGAGCACAGCCAGCCCACACTATCATAAATAATAGAATATAGGCCTAGATATGGGGAGTCAGAGCGACGTACTAAAATTATAAGCCTAAAAAGTGTGATTCGACGTGTCATAATCTTTGGCGCTTAGACGAGCACGTACCACCAGAGACTAACCCATAACGAGAATTACGCTCGAGATTTGTTAACCTGTCTTCACTGAGACAATACGATGGAATCCGAGATGGCAGAAATCGGGAGAGCTATGGACAGAAGACCAGAGCTGTTCTCGATCAACTGCTGGCAGTCAAGTTCCTTCGAATTACAGAGGAGACGACTTAAGCAGAGATCAACCGGTGCAGGGACCAGACCGTCTCTCTCGACACAACCCCCATCAGACAAGACGGATGGCGACCTGCAACGCGCGGCGTAGTAGTTCGACGCACATTCAGTGCCGCGCTAATGGACGTGCAATCCACACATTCAGAACCTGGTGCGGGGAGTGCGGGCGAGAAGCGAGTGACATGTTACGCGACGAGTTGGAGGTATAGAGATTGAGCTGAGAGGTCCTATTTGGTGCATACAAAGAGTGAGCATCAGACAGGCTTATTACTACCCCAGCTCACAAAAAACAGAGCACAAATATTTGGACATTGTTCTCGTGCAGTAAAGCGATGAACATTGTTGGTACGATTTTTACAGCGCCCTCTCCACTTCACATGTGATAGTCGGCGAAAAAACAGTTTTTGGCGGTCCGCCCACCCCCCCCCCCCGTCGTCCGGCAAACTGCCAGATGAACATTTGCGTCTGTCTTCGCGTCTTCCAACGTTTTGATGTTCATTAAATATGGTTACACATTAATCAGGTCATATTTGGTAAATTCCTTTGAGAATAGCAGATTGGTCATTAATTTTCGTCATTTAGTTATTGCAATTTAATGGCACTGAATTTCCCTGTACTTTCTTGCAACAAGGTCGCGTGACCTTTTCACGAGGATGTATGGTGTCCAATTTGAGGATGTTGCAACATGGCGGAATATGAGGTTCATCGTTCGATATCGCGCGACGTGATGAATTTATTAGTTGACGACCTGGGTATCACGGCAGAACACCAAATTGACACGTTGGAAGAGACAGGCCGTGGGGGCATAATGACGAGATTAACACCTGCTAATCCCATCTACACTTATCCCAATATAGGCCTCTGACCCCTTTCCCTTCGCGGAGGGGGAATTCTAAGTTCCAGTCAGTGAACGCTGATGACTTGATCTTGCTGTCTATTAAAATTTTGATCCCATCCCCCAACTTCTTCCTCAAAGAATAGAAACAAATCTAAACGAAAATCTCCACGCAAACAATGTTTTAGAATGCATAACATAAAATTTGTAATTATGTTAGTAACTTCTAAGAGGGTTTGAACTTTGAGCGTAAGGCCTACACACTGGTTCTAAAATGGTTGTCTGCAACACCTTTTAAACAATTAATAACCGTTTTTAAATGATTTGAACAACTGTAATATTTGACTGCAGCTTTCGTTCACTCTTGGATTTTTGCAGCCAAATAATAAAAAAAAACTAGAGAAAGTCCACAGCAGTGGACGAATGCAACCAGTCAAATACTAGAGATGATTAAAGCATTAAACAGTGCATGTATATATGATGAACAATTGCACCTTTGGCACTGTAATTCTCTGACGGATGAAAGTTTCTGTACCTTAAAAAGATATTCAATGAGATTATGCACCGTTGGAAGGATATGTTTATGTGGTCAGTCGATCGCACATCTTTATAACATTACTTTGCGTAACAGTTTTTTCAACTTAAATCATTTTATGTGAGAAGGTGTTCAAGTGTGTATAGGTATGACGATGAAGAGTATAACACGGGGTATAACAATTTAGAGTTTTTTGAGTACATTGTCAAACAATTACTCCCAGTGATTCAAGATAATTATACAAATTATGCAAAGCCCGTGGGCTAGATTCAGTGCATGTTGTGTGATGTGTAGAAGCATAACAGTCGATATAAATTTTTTTTTACCGATAACTTTAATTTATCTGCTTAGTGGATCGATGGGTGATGAAAACTGATTTAAACTTGCAAATTATTTATGATTGTCTGATGAATAATCACAAAATCACACATCAATCATAAAAATAGAATACACATGTGTATTAACTTTGAAATGCAAAATGACATGAAATAAAGGTAAATTAATCATTGTACAGCTTGATTTTTTTTCTCAAACACTTCGCCGATTTCGTGATTTCTTTTGCCTTTATCACTTTGCGAATGCAAGTGTAATCCCTCAAAAGGAAAACTTACAGGACGATAACAAATGTTTCATTAACGGAGGATGCTTTTAACAGACTCGTGTGGATTATGTATGCTTATAACTTCCAGTTGTCACTCTAGCGGCATGTTTTCTTTCTTTTTCTATGTAGGCTGTAAACGTCTTAATCAAGATAGAGTCGAGGTGTGGGAGCATATTGTGTTCAAAACAACCTAATCGGTGTCAACAGTACTTTTCATCTTCCCTAGATATAAACCTACTGGTTGATAGATTTACGACGGGGCTGCTCGCCCGCTTCAAAGATACGCAATTATGGTTTAAAGATACACTCGGTGTTGATGTCGTCTGGTTGAACTTCTGTGTTGGATATTGATGAAGACGGCTGTATTCTTATTCTTTGGTCAGGTTAAGGATGTCAAGCTTCGGTGAAATATCATTTTTGTATGTCCAGTGATTGAGGATGTGCAAGAGTTTTTTTTAAGGATATATTTTATTCAAGGTCTCGTGACGTAATAGCTCAGACCGATATCCCGCTAAAGTAAGGAGTAAGGACCAAGTCATGGTGCAACTGATGTCAATTCCAGTCAAATTAAATAAAGGAAAAAGGAACAACTTATAAATAAAGGTCATAAACACGAACCCGGCCCTCTTTTAAAACTAGTTTAAATAAACTTCTTTAAGGAAGATGACATAGGCCTATACGGTCAGTAGACCCTTCATAATTATTCACTTTCCGATACAGCAAGTACATATTTTGTATAGATATTATATGTTTCATTCTGTCATTATTAGTTTCGTATTTACAAAATGGCCTAATTCTTCATCAAATCGTTATCAATTTTTTTTTAAAGTACCATCACTCACATCTCATCATTATTTTGATTATTGTTATCATCAAATTTTGATTTCTCCTTCAAATAGTGCGTGTTTTGTGCGTTGTTTTTGAACAACAATTTGAATGTTGATAATTATGTTTGTTAATGCATACAAAAAAAGGTTGTAAGACATATTATCTACGCTTTATACACGAAAATTTCGCTAAACACTGAATGACTTTAACTGCCCACACGAGTTCAGAATACCCGTTGCGCGGGCCCTCGCGGCATCAACACCATATTTGGAGGTTGTAGAATGCGATGGCAGCAGCCGGGGGCCTGGACCATATTACCCGTCCGTCTGCGGTGAGACACGGCATGGCTATCGCGGGGTAGCGGTTAACCCTCTCAATAATTGTGACAGATAGACTTTGCGTGTTATATTCAAAGTGTGGTAATGAAAGAGTTAATATGAAGGGAGAAATTACCAACAGACAAGCTGTTATTTGTGGAGATCAGCTGACGATGAGCTTGGTTCTATCAAAGTCAAGGATATGGGTTCATATTGACAAGAGGCTTAATGCGGAGTGATTCGATAATTTGTCCGATTCGTTAGCCAAACAAATTACCCCGAACATGATATGGGTTCAACATTGAAATTCGATTTGTTTTGTTTACTTTATTTTGCCGTTTTCATGTAAAATAAAGTACTTTGTGATGCAATAGATATGTGGCGAACTTGACTATTGGGGCTATTTATACATTTCCTTGTAGGAATTGTACATATTTAAACATTATTTTACGATGTGTACTAGCGCATTCTGAATGTGGGTTTTATTTTGTTATCACTGTTAAAACTACGATCAATTAATTGAAAATTAACCAACTTTCGTCAATGCGAACCCATTATTTTCATGATAAAATTTTCAAACACGTCTAGATATCTCCTTAAAATTTTGAGAATATCAGGTATATACTGTACATGTAATGTAAATTATTTATATTTAAGACATTAGTTTTACATTATTGAATTGATGTTTTATGGAGTCATTAATGTGTATTACTCAGAAGAAACCGATATGGCGGCGAAAAATTAGTGTTGTTTTGTAAAGACACAACCGAGTATTAGGGCACGGTACACACTTGAAGTTCTTGCAGATATCCCTGCATCATAAATCCCAGTCATTACCGCAGAAATAACTATATTTTATGTCCATAAATAAGTAGGCGCCAATAACCTTTATCATGTCTTCGAAAAACAATTTAGTTTTAATGATTCATCCATCATAACTTGAAATGCGATTGCATGTACAACTCGACATTGAATTGAGGTTCCATATCTAATCACAAACACACACACACACACACACACACACACACACACACACACACACACACACACACACACATACCATGCACACACTATATACACACATACACACTCACACACACCAAGGAGCTGTGTTTGAAGCTCCTTGCACACACACACGTACACACATACACACGTTCGCGCACACAAACACATACACACATACGCGCACATACACATACACACACACCATCACACACACACACACACACACACACACACACACACACACACACACCACACATCACACATATACAGACATATATACACACATACACACACACATAATCTCATACAAATAATATACACACAACAATATAAATATACAAGACAATAAGAATACACACACAGGCAAACACACACACACACACACACACACACACTCACCATACCACATACATACACACATATATATACACACACACGACACACACACACTCACCATACCACATACATACACACATATATACACACACATAATCACGCATAATCACACATACGCATATACACACACACATACACACACACACACACACAAATGTATATGCACCTGCACAAGCACATATACACAACTTACGGCGCATATTCACACATTCAATGTTTATCATACTTCATGTGCATTGTGGCAATGCCTGGACAAAAATGTGTTCTCTACTTTGAAAATTTTAGCCTGTGCTTATAAAATGCTTCTCAAAAAGAATTCTGAGAAGTGATTTATCAAATTGATTTATCAAACCCAATTTGACAGTAACTCACTTGCCACCCAGAACGGCAACAAATTACACACGTTATTCATCAACTTTTCGAGAACGTCTTGGGAACAAATGACCCAGTGTTAAAGATACAGCATCCATATAGTTCACAGTTCATATCCTTATATTCCGCTCTCATTTGGATTAAATGTGTTGAATTCTGTCGTGATCAATCCTATTTGTCTATAGCATATTTCTCTCGTATTCTACAGCTTCTGTCCAATTACTTAAAAATCTTGTACTCTGTGTATTTAAAAAATATTGATGATTTCATTAATTGTGTGACTTTGGGGTTTCTTATTCTTCCATTTCTTTTTACATGACGCTCTCACAACCAGCACTTTAAACATGAGTGATTATGAATTTAAACAAAATGGAACAATATAATGTTGATAACGAGGCGTTTTTATATGAAACTATATGAGCGGGGGCACTTCATATAAAGTAATGGAAGCGAAGGAGCGAACAACAAAATACTGTTATTGTTGTTCACAATTCGTATTGCGATGATGAGGCATTCTTTCGAATTTGGAAATGACTATTTTTCATTTGATTTATTAATTTCTGATTAAACTTGTTCAAACAAAGGTTAGAATTATATTTCATATTCTTACTTCCATCCCGTTGGGTTATCCGCTCTTGCTGCATTTTTGGGAAAAAAATCTTTTGTCGAACAAGGACGATATACGGATTTAACTACACTGTAAATACTCACAACACTCTTTAAAGGCAGAGGATCTCATTTGCAAACATCCCAGAAGACCAGGAAAAGATAACTCATGCCCTTAGGCTATTGATGAAGGGCATGTCTGTGAAATCCGGTGGTCAGTAATTGCCTAGAATTTGAAAAATGTGAAAGAAAAACAATAGCCGTTTAGTGTACATTGTATGGTAGGATTTTTTATTTCTCGCGAGAAAAAAATTCAAAGCAAAGTCTAACGGTCACTATAATTCCACTAAAACTAAGTTTCTAGCTCGTATATTTGCTAAAGGTTCCCAAATGGTATTTTCTTCTTAATGCCATTGTATTTACACAATGTTAATTTTGAGGCACGCAAAAGAGATCCCCTGCCTTTAAAGGGTAGTGACATGAATGGGACAAGTAGAAAATGCCCCAAGAACCAAATGAGATGAAACATATACCTATATATACACTCGGCAAAAAAAGTTCTTGGACACTTATAAAAGTTAAAACATACCATATAAATTTTATTAAAAGGTATATTATTGTACATCAATATGACCAGGCATTATTCCAATTTTTTTTTACTGACCTTGCTATTGTTTAATGCATGTAATCAACCATGCAGGACTGCTCACATGTTAACTTCATGTCATACTGGAAGTGGAATAATGTCTGGTCATATCGATATACAATAATGTACCTTTTAATAAAATTTGTATGGACTTATGGTATATTTTAACTTTTATAAGTGTCCAAGAACTTTTTTTGCCCAGTGTACATTGACTAGAGTATATATTCAGGTGGGAATGATGTGTCTCGTATTGATTTACTTGGGGAGAAACAAACATTAATATACCAGTATCATTAATCTCCAACCCTGATAGGAATTGATCCCATAGAAAGCTATGTAACGGATTTCACGGTCACAGCATTTTCTGATAGTTATACATCAAAGAGGAAAAGTATGACTATGAAATTTTCACAACATAAACTTTAGATAGAATACCTGATTATGCCATGGGAGCATTGTGTCCTAAATTGAAGACTAAATGTACTTCCAATCATACTTTTTTTTCTTTTGATGTACAATATGTACATTCAAAAGTTAGTCCTGTTTGCCTTGCCAATCCTACGCACACAAAAGGTAAAAACAGGAAAGATGGCATTTGGAAATAAAATGACCCAAGACCACAAATGCGTAAATAACGAGATATATTTACAGGAAACAAGATGAGTGGGGACACTCGTGAACAGTTTAATTAAGTGCTTCACTTCACGAAATGTAATTTATTTCTAGTGGCCTCGCAGAGTTTGACACACAAATAGTTGACAACTTTTATGATAAAGCAATCACTTTTTGGGTGCCCCATCACAATTTTATAAGCACGCTATCTATGTCCTTGATCGATAGGATGGAAAAACAGTTCGTGGAGTTCTGTGCACAGTGTGAAGTATAGGCCTTTGTTATCACAAGTGATGAATAGATAGAAGATGAATCGTTAGATGGTACACTTTCTGCGATGAAAAGATTTGTTCACGCGTCACAGAATTGCTAGAATTAGGAAGACCTCGTATGTCTTTATAATAATACCTGTTAGTGCTGTAAGCAATTTGGATCGTGGAAGAAAATGTGACTTTACGAAATGCGATCGTGTTTGATAATTTGTCCCCGGGGTGCCGGTGGCAATCTTTTTAGTATTTTTTGAAAATGAATACAGAAAAATACCGGGTATCATTTCACGGAAGGAATGCACGATGTATAAAAGATACGTGAGGTCTGTTTGCAAAAGTCCTGTTGTCGTGGTTGTAGGGATGTATTTAAACCGTTTAACCAAAGTAATAAGGTCATCAGTTTAAGTGCTTCCGCAACGGATTAACTGAAGTGTTGGAACGAAAAGTCGAATCGAGGTTGATTGGATTTAGAATAATTTCAATTAAAAGTCACATGTCGCCCCATGTGATTTTCAAATATAAGGCATCCCAAACCTACAGAATTACATAGTTTGTTTATTTTTCTGTCTGTATATCTGTATTTGCATGTTTGTTTATGGAAAGGCTTGGGTGGGTATTCTTCTTTTTCTAGTATATTTACCATTATGTGGGGTGGAGGATCTGAATATCTTCCGACTCTTGCTTAGTTTGATTCCCCGCCCTTCCCCCGAATGTTTTCTCTCTCATTTCACTATCATCTCCTTCTCCATGGCGTCGGACAATGCTACATACGTATATCCCGAGCCACACTTCTTCACAATGTTTTGTTGTGTTTCGGAAGGTGTGCCGAAGGCAAACTCCTACTGTAAAACAAAGATTATTCCAACGTTGTGAACTGTGCGATATGGACTGGCCTTACACCTCAATTAGTCTTCTTTCTTCTCCATCCGCGTATATCTGGCATCATCTCTCCTCATCCTCACCCTAGTCATCCTGTCAATCTCCGTCTCATCCCATCTTATCTATTTCTTGATTAACTCGCATGTCTTTCACACATACCCCCTACTTGCGTCTCCCCCAACAATATATACCTCCCCTAATTCCCCCGTATACCGGTCTCATATTCTACGTATTCATAAAGTGACGCATGAAGGAATGCGAATCGCGGTTGAATTTCGGTCGGGTTATTTGTGCCGTGTTGAAAACATGATTATGTGTAAATTCCCTGTGCGGGAACATGGGGCGACATTTCTTTATTGTGCTTGCTCCCGCCTTCTGAGCCACATTAGATGTGTTGTGAGAGTGACATATGCTCAGGTAGCCTTCAGGATAAAATGGCTGTGGTAAGGACGATCTGGTTACTTGGAAACATATACCCTTACAAAACAAAGGTTCAGGTTTTCACGCTCATTGTAATGATAATTATTCGCAGAAGTAAATATCACTCTACAAGCGATGTTTAGGTCTAAATCATAAGACCTTCGTTTACCAATAACTTACCATTTTGTATTGGTTTTCACCCCTGGGGCACATGTCGAAGCCATATAATTATGTTTGAGCCACTGCAAAACCTTAATCAACATGACTTAACATGAATTGGAAAAAAATGTTAAACAAGTTGTCCTTCTGTATATGACTTAAAACGATAGTGAATGTCTTGTAATACTTAAACGTCTTTGAGTCTTGGAGCATTGTATTCAGTGTTTGCCAAAGTAAACATATCATCAGAGAATACATTCAGATCTTGTCTAGATTTGGTCCCTAGTATTGGTCAATCTCTGAAGTTGGTGAAGATGATGCCTGTATCGCAAAGTGGTACCTTGACCACGCCCACCCCTCAACAATACTGCACCCCGATCGAGGCATCAGCTTTTGCATTGTCCGTCCGTTCATTTTCTTATATTGAAAATAGAAAGACGAATTTTTTGCTCAACATACCTAGTAGCAACACAGGCTGGACTCATTGCTTGCTTTTGCATGTTTTGTGTGATGAGAGTAATTTTTGGAACAATGGCAACATGTCTTATGCTGGACACAGAATTTGTTGAGGGAGGAAGGGAACATAATTTTCCTATGCTCATTATACTTGCGAGACTTGCGAGTGTTATATCGCGGCATCATTATAATGCACTTTGTACTTCGATTCCGAGGGTGGATGACCTTTTCTTGAATGTCATGTACTCCTTGTTCAATCTTGAAATGTTCGTGTCATGTCCTGTGGTTATTTTAATTGCTGGTAATACCTGTCCCAAGTGTCGTGCCACGAGTGATAGACCTCGTGCGGACATCTCACCGTCTGTGGATTAGGCTAACAGCGAAATCAACATGCGTGTCGTTAATTTTGAAATCAAACGATCCATGACTTTAATTGGAAATTTCTGTTCAATCTATCCGAATATTATTATTTGCACGATGTCTTCTTTGCCTTTTTGTTCGTTTAGTACCGTAATCTGTTAACTGTCTGTAACCGAGTGAGCTTTTTTTAAACAATATAAATATTTGGTCTTATTTGTATTGCATACAGACCTCTTCTGAAAAACAAACCATACATTTCTAAAGGGATTACGCTGTTTAATGACGACGATCAATCTTAAATAAATAAATAAATAAATAAATAAATAAATACATGAATGAATAAATAAAATAAATAAATAAATATATATATATATAATAAATAAATAAATAAACAAATAAAATACATATCGTAAGGGGCATGTCTGATCAGTCAATTTATCATATTTCGATGCAAATGTAACACCTTGATATTGTTCTAGCATCGTTTTAAAGTCGAGATTATTTGTAGTAAAAACGCTGTATTCTCAACAATTTATTTCATATTTGTTAAATGGATATTTGTTATACGTAAAGACAATTTTCCTTCCATAAATAAAGCAAATTTGCAATCACACAAATGTCCAAACTACAACTAGGAAATTAACATAAAATTACCATTGAATGTTAGAGCCTTTTAACAAACAGATTTCAACTCCGTGATGGTATTCCTTCGTATGTTTCTCTTCCATGAATTCGTCCGCGGTTTTAATTTATCCCACCACACGGAAAGAAACAACTTTTCCAGGTCATGGAAATTCATAGATAATTCTAATAACAGGGCAAGATTCGATCTACGTCGACCACTGTAATGTCAAGAATTTTTAGAGATATCCTCGCGTAAACTACAAATACATCTCTTGATGAAATACGACTTATAGATATGAACTCGATGCCCGCGACTGGTGCGGTCATCTGCGAATTTAAATTCCTAAGAGATACAGATAATGGGTGATGAGAAAAGTGTTTTCACGCCAATTAGGTGAGCAATGGGAATGAAAATGAAAGCATGTCAATTGGCACTCGCAAAGACTCAAAGAACCATGACTATCTCGTGTCTAAAAAGATTCCATAACAACCTTTTCAGTTTTCATATTAGCAAGGTTACAATAATATCTCCATGTGCGACAACAGCGACATGCGCTCGCAGAAGAAAAGCAAACAAAAATCAAAAGGTTATATGAAAACACACGTGTGTGTATGACTGAATGTGAACTACTCATATTTATTCGTTCATTGATGGGTTTGGAGTTTATTTATACATTCATTTATTTCAATACTTTACACAGTAGATAAACAGGGAAGCATGTTGTGTATGTATTAATGTTTAGAATATTGACGCGTACAACCTGTGTCTGTTGTAGTGTTCCCAAAATTTCAGGTTCAGATACCCAAAATTTTGCACCGTCACCACGCAGCGAGCGGCACCGCATTGACAGAAAGGAAGGGGGTTCCCCAGTCACAGCATTGGCCTGTACCCCGTGAACTCCAGTACAAACGTTTTTGATTTCGGTTTTAAACGTTGAGAGCGTTTATTCTCCGTGTTTAAGAAATGCCACAAAATTGCCAAAAGTTGTTTTTTTCTTTTTGGTGGCTACGCTCATGGACTACACCAGTTATAGTGCTCGCAAACAGTGCTCTCGATTTTGAGAAACGCCGTCACCACAGCAGTGCCCATACACGTTTCTCCTTGCCCTTATTCCGCCCCCTTTTCTTGTACAATCATAAATGCCGCCTACGTTATCAAAATACAACGCAACATAAGGGTATCCACGACTCACGCTCATTAATCACATTAGCCGATATATTTTTGGTACATTATGAAAATCCATGAAGTTAATTTCTCGGGTAGTGTAAGTCACAGCGGGGGTATATTTGTTTTTTTCATTTCGCTGTTCAGAAATCCACTGCTATTACCAGAATTTGACAAATTATTTTTCAGTGGGTAAACTTGTCACATATGACGCGTCATTAAGACAAACACGTAGACTTCCAAATGCTGCATGGTATTTGAATTGGATTTAAAGGGAAGGAATACAAGCTTACTATAAAATACGTAATGCCAATTACGAGTAGACTCTAATTCAGTTGACACGAGTTTTCCTACTACAAAATATAAACGTAAACTGTGGTCGCACATTTTCAAGTCCACTCTCTTTCCTCAGTCAGAAGATATCCAGCTGACAGCCACTCGGCAGTCTTCCACCTGGGTTAAACTGCCCGCACCGCCCCTGATATCTACCTCTGATATTGACTATCCTGTCACCATGATTAATCTTGCCGTGACGACGGCATGGCGGTTGAGAAACCACTCTTTGTTTTATGTATGACGGCGTTGCCGACAGCCACATCAAAGCAGAAAGTTCACCAGAATAAATTTATTATAAATAAACCAAGATCTTGAACATACTGTGAACTGTTTGAACAAGTATTATGTTTTGTGAAACGATCATTCTGATCATCCCCAGCGACCGAAATTCTGGTTAACCCACTAAGTAAATTATGATCACCTACCTTACTAAAACTCGTGTTCCTTATTCGTACTTTTAGAAGTAGGCCCTACTATTACGTGAAAGAAAGTGCATGAGGTGCATTGCAAGACCTACTATGAACGATTAAGAATGTACTATAAATCTGAATAAAATACAGTTACCACAGGTATAAATGTAACATTTTATTAATAACACGTATATATAAATGAACATCACACTAATGATACTTTTCGTTGTTTTGTCTTTTACACAGTCAAATCTGAAGGACACCGGGGACTCACTTTCGCGACAGATGGCTTCCATGTACAGGAGTTTCCAAAAGGTGAAAGACGAGGACACGGTAAGCGGCGGCGACGAATCGGACGACGACTACGAAAGCGGAGACGATAACATGGCTGGTCGAAGCTGTGTGGACACGGAGGATGACGTCAACCAAATGACAGATCTGGATGCCGACGAATCAAGCATTTCTTCAAGAAGGGGACCACTAAAGACCGTACCGCCCAAGGGCCAACTCGCAAATCTCCAGCGGAAAAAGGCGACACAAAATGGTCGCGACCCACCCAGTAAAAATATGAATAACAGAGGGAAAGATAGCCAACGGTCCCAACAGACTTCGCAGAAGTCGAGCAATGCAAATTCAAAGGACAGAAATGCTAATGAAGTATCGTCAGACCTGACAACAACGACATCAACCAGGAGGAAAGACGTTACGCAAAGTGGTATGGAAGGTGACGCCGAAGAGTCTGGCAGCGGTTCTGATGATGACACTCTCAGCAGCAGTGAATGTAGCGGGAACTGTCTTTGTTGTTCTTCCATTGCTTCATATCAGGGTATCCCCGTGGACTATCCGTCGGCCCAGCTCGGCAGAGACAACCGAATACAGCGACAGTTCCGAGTGCAGTGATTACGAAGATGACAGTTACGGGCCGAGGAAGACTCCTCTTATAATGCTCGTCTTTAAGTCCGTTCTCCATTATCAGGAGTGCAGTCATTCAGAATGATAGTAATTTCTGTGTGATGAGACGGCCGAGATGAGGCGTGAATCGATGCAGTGAAAAGAATGAGCCCTCTTGGATGCGGAGAGTCCAATAAAACAGACGCGTTCCTGAAATTGGTAAAGAAGGCAAGCCTACAAGCATAGCAAGCCAAAGCCCCTGCGAAGGAAGCAGCTGGAGGTGCTCCAAAGGTTCCAGCCAACATCAGCACAAAACCTGCGGTCGTGCAGGGAAAGATCAGGAAGCCGTTAGAATTAAAAGCTACCCGGCAAACCAGCACCCAGCAAAACGCACCTTAGGCCAAACCAGCCACCGACGCAAACCAGTACTAAGCAAACCAGGGTCCAAAAGAAACCAAAAAGGAGTCATCAAAGGACGTTTAGTCCGTCGCAGGGCAGTTTGGACTTGGGCTTGTTGCCAAGAATGAATACAGTGTCTAGTGCAGCACCACCTAAAAAGATATACTTGAAGAATCCACCTAACCTGCGTAAACAGAAAGCAAGACATGTATCAAAAACTGCCATCGTTTTACTTGACCCAGAGGCCAGAATTCAAGGACTGGGGACACTATCAGGAAGGAAATCCAATTTTCTTCCGTTTTTTTCCTCACAGCAAAGCTATCGAAGTTCCGTTGTCGTTTACGTTAGATAAAAGGGCGTATTACTTTAACCCAGACCCCAAATTAATGCTCCAGAAGCAGTTCAAAGGCGGAAAACACATTACTTTCAAGTAAGGTCTTCCCTGCGAAACTACAGCTAAAGGTTCCCGATGGCCTCAGTGGTCTCTCACAAATCCCAGGCTCGAAATCAAAGGTTGTTCGCCACATTCATGAGGGTTTCGTCTACCGATTCCCCCGCCATTAGTTTGGAACGCTGAAGAATTGGGCACGAACAATCAAAATTCAAGTGAGTCCAGGAGGGCGTATTTTCGCTCTCGCAGCGGCAACCAGATCCGCGATGCAAATATTTTATGCCACAGCCACAGACGCAGCCAATGCAACACAGAGCGCTACGATTCGGCGTCACCGGTGGTAATACCGGTGGTCATGTCGGTGGTACGCAAGGAGAAACGACTCCTGCCTCATTTGCCACAGGAAAGCCAACCCGACGCTTATTTCGCGCAGCAGGCAGCCAACAACAACAGCCTGCTATCAACTAGCAACAACAACTCTATCAGCATCAGCAACAACAACAGCAGCCATCGAGTGTTTGCCAACAATGTATCGGGTTCGTCTCGTATGTCCCCGCGTAACACCATCACCCGTTCAGTCTAACAGCCACCCGCGCTTGTCACTCAACAAGTCCACCGAGCTTCTTCAAAACTGAGGCAATACGTTCTCATTTCTGTGACACCAAATCCGGGGCCGACCACCACAAGGCAGTCGAGTCCAGGTATTCCAAACGCCAGGACTCCGGCCAATCTACGCCACCGTCAAGCGACAACACATCGTCGTCCATCCAGGATCAAACTCCTCGATCCCCCTCACCAGGCCGGAGACAACACGTGATCATCCAGAGGCAGGATTGCTGGACAGCAGCCTACGATTACCAGATTCCAAGCGACCAGGGCATATAGCCCGCAAGTCTATCACAAGGAGGTTACCCGCAGGAGTTCTATCAGCAGCAACAACCCTTACAGCAAGTCTACACGCCAGCAGGGGTATCCTCAACAAGGTTTATCAACAGATCGTCACGAAATACTGTGCCACAACAACCGGGTTGCGTGTAAAACCATACGCTTGAGAGGAGCGGTACAGATACCCGTTCAACCGGGACAGACGCGGCCAGCCATCAACACATAGTGTGCAGCCACGCCACCATCCAACGGGCAAGGATATAACGACCGATAAGATTTTCGGGTGCGCTCCTATCAAGTCCAGCGGGTCAAGCGAATGCGTTCGTTATCAACCCAAATGGACACTAGTTTAAGAATATGCATGGTATTTGAGCATTGAAGCCAAGTTCGCCGTATGCTCGTCGGGTGGAACAGTTCTGCGAAAGAACTTGGAAAAGATTGGGGCGGATTGTCAAGCCACTGATTTGAGAACAGTAGGATTAAACCATGATGTTTCCATTGTGTTTAATGATAACTTACTGTCCATGGCATCTACTGAGACGATACAGGGAAGTTTAGGTCGGATAAGAAGGGCATTTCTCGTTAACATGCCCTACTGACGAAACTTTTTAATTAATAAGTTAACGCAACATCTCTGTGGTCAAACAAGAAGTTTTCCAAACAATGAATCGTATTAATTTGACTTGATAGTTTATACGTTTTAAGGAGCGCACGCTCTTTTTGAAATTAACCTAAATAATTACTAGTACGGTGTTGTCAAATTAACGACGCAGTACATATATGATACTCTATCGATGTAGATTTAATATGAGGTAATATTTGTAATGTAAACACAATAAATCTCATCGAAAGAACTCTTATATCTTAGGGATTTCACATAAGCCAGTAAATCTATTAAAGAGTTAGTATGTTATTTTGTTTACATTGTTTTAAGTTATAAGAAAGATCTGTCACAATGTTTATGTTAATAACTAACAAAGTAAGCTGCAATTCGAATATGATAAGATTTGTTGTATGATATGTGGAGTGGTACAAACCCTTTTAGTACCATTGTTACAAAATTCAACAGACTTCTGAGAGTGGTACTGAAAGAGTAAAGTTTAACTTCAGTGGATTCCAGCACGATATTTTTTTACCTTAAAATTTGGTCAATCTGATGATCTCGTCCGATGAATTCAGACAGTATATTTTGTGAAGTGAGAGTGTAATTTACCTTGACAAGGTACCAATTATTGGTGGACTTGGGGAATTAGGGGTGCATGGCCCCTTCTTCTCCATATGTCAGAGAACAGAAAAGGAGGTATGAAGGGAACTGGAAGAAATGGGGAATCGACGACGAACAGGGATGAGTAAAGGAAGTAAGAGTGGAAGAAGTCATCCCCAAGGAAAACTCCGGAAGTCTCCTTTTTTAGGTTACTATCCCTGAGAAAGATCATGACTCCGCCACTGTATCTTTCTTTTAACATCGTAATCAAGACTTAGGTGTAAGTAACTGAGGATCGTAAGAAGAAATACGCTCCGACTCCTCCCCCTTTACCACAAAATGGTATCTTGTTATTACGGTGGCGCAGTCCTCACAGTGCTTCCAACTGATCATGAGGACGGAACGCCTATTGATGATACATCTAGCGCCTATATTGACATGATTGCATATTTTTTAGACGTGAAACCGTAATAGACTAAGTGGTGAATAACGTTATCTTACATTAGTTACCTTTGACTGACGTACTTTGCTGAACGATTTGCTAGCGGTAGTGGCCCCCGGCTCCTCTCCCATACCCGCCGACCAACTTGTAGTACTGATCAGCTCACATGTGCTTCCCCCTGTTAGGATATCTGTGTTTTATGCCAATCTATTTTCATAGTGGCTTTAATTTCGATATTTGTGCTTTGCACCCTCTAGAGAAATTAGTAGGCAAAGAATATTCCATAGTCCCATAGTTATTATGAACTTTATGAAATTTATATGAAGACATGTTCGAATGTAAATAGCGTGGAAGCAATTAAATGTATTATTACGTCTCCTGTATTTCATACAAATGGCTTGAAAGCAGATCAAAAGTTAAAACTTTTTTTCCTGAGGGGAGGGGGTGTCAATTTTCAATTTTAATGTGTATGATTTTATTATGCTGATTATCTTGATGTAGAATTTTTCAGTGATGATGTTTCTACACGTGTTTTAAGCGGTGTACATAGACTAACAAAAAAGATAATGTTGAAAGTGTACATACGAGTTTGGATGTAAAAACTACTTACTAAATGGGAGAAAAAAACGATGAGTGCAATGTGTATATTATGATTATTTCGGAAATCCTTGGACGAAAATGAAATGATTACCCGCCAAAAGCAAATGTACATTATAGAAAATACATGACAATTCCTTGGTACAGTTCTAAGCGATGAGAGAGAGAAAATATGTGTGTTTATGGGAACTGCGATTGATTCTTTTAGATTATGCCGTCAAGTGGTAGCAATGTGATTTCAACACAAATGTAAAACAATTTTAATTCGAA
>JZLH01S0024596.1:2010-12737 GCA_001188425.1 Eucidaris tribuloides | reverse complement strand
AAATTGTCCATGTTTGAATTCTATATTTTCGTGTATTTGAAGAAATCCTGCTTTGTGACCCCTCCCCGTTGAAAAATTCTGGTTTCCCCATCGCTAGCAATCATATACCAGCAGAAGAGTTTGACGGGCAGTGTACAATCTCCTTCAGGTACCTGGCTTTGTCCAACTTTATTATTTTACAAAGTACAGTAGCCAAGCTCGGAGAAAGGGCTATACATGTAGATCAATTCGCCATACTCCTGGACAAAACTTATTTGATTGTTAATCCAACGGATTAATCTTATTACGCGTACATGCCCCTCAGTAGGTTTGAAAATCACTTGAATAGTATAAAAGAATTTTGGAAAGCTACTGGGCTTTAATCCACGTCAATATGTGTATTGGTATAAATCTTTTCTCGATTTAGAAAGCGAAATTTACAATTATGGAGGTAAAGCAAAACTTGCGGGTCTGGCGAGGAGGATTACTGATTGCGTTCAATATGTGGTTTCATAAAGTATAATTCGACCAATTAAATGAACATCCGTTATGATGAAAGACATCTTGCAAAAATCAGTTTCTTGTCAGTTATTTTAGATTTTTGTCGTTCGTCCTAACTTGTATAGAAACAGATTCGACATCATTTTAATAGTAAAACGAATTCTAGAAAGCTTCCATGCAGTTTTTTGTTCCAAGCACGTCAGTCGGTGTATTAGTATAAAATCTTGTCCAGATTTAGAAAGAGAAATGTATAATTACGAAGATAAAGTAATACTTGCGGGTCGGGTGAGGAGAATTAATAATTGCCTTCAATATGTGGTTTCAAATGTATAATTCGACAAATTAAATTAGCATCAGTTATGATGAAATGAACGTGTTGTAGAAATTAATAATTCCTTGTCAGTTATAGTGGATCTGTATACAAAAGATGTTGCATATTGGTTGTACACTCTTAAAAATCCCGGGTCAGACTGACTCGGAAAAGAAACCCGTTGGGGGCACACCCGGAAAAGGGTCAATTTTAACCAAATTCCGGGTCAAGGTTGACCAAAATATGAGTCAAACTGACTTGGATTTTGGTCAAACTTGACCCGGAACGTGGTTAAACCTGACCCTTTTCCGGGTGTGCCCCCAACGGATCTTTTCTCTGAGTCAGACTGACCCGGAATTTTTAAGAGTGTAGAAAAAAAATTATTACAAAAAAAACTTTCATGATTTTGAGATTGTTTTTTTATATGAATATGTTACCTTGGACCTAAGCTATCTGATGACACTGTTATCAGTGAACTGTGAATTGACCAAAAAGATGACATTTTCTTCTTTTTTAGGGGGTTGTATCTGAATCATTGCTTCATTTTTGTCTTTCTTGTCACAGAATCGATATTAGCTCTTCTCTGAGCATGCTAAGAATTCAATACTTGTGCACATCAGTTGAGAGCTTCTGCAGCACCGGTCTGTGAGGCATTAAACATTGACTATAAGAACACAATTCTGTGCGCAAATGCATTTTTGGCCATTTGGACAAAAGTAGGTTTGTGCTCACTCATGCGTGAAAAACTTTCAATACCAATAGTGTCATCAGATAGCTTATATCCAACGTAAAATATTCATATAAAAAATATCTCAAGATCATTAAATTTTTGTGTAATAAATTTTTTCTTACTGTCTACTTTTTTGATACACACTATATAAAAAATAAGTAATATGAAAAATCTAAATTATAAATACAAAAATGATAAATAAATAAATAAATTAACCAAATGATTATGTTATAAATGAACAAAATGAATACAATTAGTAAACAATGTAGAATGAACTAAACTAAATAACGGAAAAACGGGAAGGCAGAAGAAACACATAGAGACAAGAGGAGAATGAAACGAATGAATGAAAGAAAACAAAAGAATGAATAAAAAAGGAAAATAAAAGAAAGAATTAAATGATTGAATGAAAGGAACAAAGATAGAATGGAAAGAGTGGATAAGTAAGTGAAGTGTTCAAATTGTCTTTTATCATGCAGGTCCCACTGGCTGTTGTGACGTCATACCTCAGGGGACCGGTAGGGAACAAAATCGTGTGGCTGTCCATCATCATAGGGCAGCCAGCAGCAATCATCATGTATGCACACCAATATCACACATCATACTAGTCGTCAGATTCTCCTAATAATGCATTGTAATGTCATGTCCAAATTAAACAATTTGTAATAGAGAAGTTGTAAAATGTCATAAAATATACATCTATCACCATGAATCATTTGTAAATATTGTAATTATGTTCTAAAATATTAAAAAATTAGTATTCATCCGCCATATAAAGAAAAATATATCAAAACAAATTATATTGCAAACTGATTTTGTATATACAATATTTTGAAATAATATATTTATATCTATATATTTTTTTATATTATAAAATTATGTTTTCGAAACAACACAAACAAAAATTAAAAACACTGGTCATTACGAGATAAACCTGATTTAATAAAATCATGAAATGGTAAATAATTGTGAAAAGTGTCTTTCTTTCTGTGTCCATCACATGTGAATTGTACCACCGATATTTACTATCTTGTAAAACTTGTATGATATCACAGTTAGAGCACAACCATTATTTCGGTAAATGGTGATTTAAAAAAAAATTGGGGGGCTTTGTGTGTGTGTGTGTGTGTGTGTGTGTGTGCTTATCAGAACGCTATTTTTTCATGTACACATTGTTCTACCATTTTATTATTTTTTTACAAGAAGGGGTCCAACAAAACATGCAAAATTAACGTATAAATTTAACAGGGGACATCATTGAGCGTAAACTTGGCAATGTTTGTTTTTATTCTGTTTTTGGTAAAAAGTAACATCCAGACATCGTTAAGATGCCGCACAATATTATTTTGTCTTATACGCAGTTTGATCCTGATGCAATGATGTCCGCCCATAATCGTATGAATCCCCCCCCCCCTGGGGGGCGGGGGGGGGGTCACTCACCACATTATGTGCTACCCAAGCACGTCCACAGACTGTAAAAATGGACCCTAACGGTGTATACCACGCGATTCCACAAACTCCAATTTGGACCCCTAATGGCGTACACACTTTAAACATGGACCCGAATGGCATATTCTTCGCGATTCCCACAAACTCCAGTCTGGACCCCTAATGGTGTGCACACTTTAAAAATGGACCCCAATTCGGGTCTAAATGATCCGAAATAATAAAAGAATTAACCCCAACCATCATAGAAATATTCTGAAAATTTGAAACGAGAATTGAGATTTGTATAATGTTTAACTTTTGAAATGATTGGCCTCAATAACCGAAATGAATTGAATCGCTGGCTAGAGTGTGTATTTAGGCTGGAAGGATTTTTCTTGAATTTGTTTACTTGAGGAGAGACAAGCATAGAAAGCTACACAATGCATTTCGCTGTCACAGCGTATTCTCATAAAAATTGTACAAGAATGAGGAAATGTATGGCTTTGAAAATTTCACAGCATAAATTTTAAAGAGTATACTTGAATATGGGAGCATCGTATCCTAAATTGAGGACTATTTTAATTTTGCCATTTCTCTTACCCTTTAAGGTCTGTTATCGAGTCAGTGACTTTGGACTGAAAAAAATGATTAAAATGGGGCACCTGACTGCAATATTAAAATGTTAAAATCCAGACCATTTTTTTCGATAAATTTGTAACAAAGCATGGTATTGTCAAGCCAGCAATAAAAAAAACCCCTCAAACCGACCAATAATTATTTATACTGAGGTATTTTGGTTTCCAAGCCATCGGTTAGTTGACATTGCTAGAAATTTCGGGGTCCCCCCCCCTACTCCTACATTTTACATTTTAAGTAGTTTCTCAAAAATTGAAGAGTTTGCGGGCAATTTTCAGGTCATGTAGGTGTATCTGAAAACACAAGAGACAAATTTATTTTTCACCAGGTACCAAAACTATACTTGGGCTTTGACGGCTTGGGTGTGTCATGTAATTCAACGCGATTCCTTTCTCCAGTGTGTACATAATGCCACTGTAACAATGTATATTTAGAATAAATAAAATAAAACGTGCTTGTATTTAACGACTAGTTCGTATCCTCTCTGCAAGTGATGAATTACTCCACGATAGTGAACCTTTAAAAAGGTATGAAAAAAAACAAAACAAAACAAAACAAAACAAAATAAAAAACATGTATATCCGATTTCCTTTCAAATTTGTGAAGATCTCTTTCTAGTATTATCATCTCATTCACCGTAATCGAATAGAATTATTCTATTATTCACATACTTACATTCAGAAAAGGCCATTATGCGTATTTATGAAATATCTCCGTTTCCCCTCAAATTTCAAGGAGCCCTTTTCTGTGTTATCATTTAAGTGAACGTAATCGACCCGAGTTTTTGTTCGTTTTTTCATAATTTATATCGCCAAAGACCGTAGAAGCTTCAAGCATTAATCATTGCGATACGAACCATAAAAACAACAAAGTTCTATTTGAGAGAAGTGTCATTTTGAAGTTCTTGAAATAAATGCACAAGCACATAATTTCTTTATTTTATAAGTGCAATTTTAAAGGGAAACAATTCAAGATTATAAAGTTACTTCCAAGAAACACTATTATTTCCATGAACACTGACTTTTCTTCATAATGGTTTAGAGTCAGTATTGTCAAAAACATTGCACGCAGACAAAAGAAACGAACAATTCATCGCTTCTTTCGTTTTTCTTCTGTTATTGGCAGAAGTAGCCGTTTGTTCGTTAAGTATGTGTAATTCCCCATATCAACATCCTATTCAACATCCTAGAATTTTTGCAGACTTTCCAACTTCCGGCCGACTTAGAACAAACGTGGCGACATTGATTTAACATAGCTAAATTCAAGTTTTATTGCTATTTTCTTTCTTTTGTGGATGAAGTAGCTCTTCCCGGCTGGTGAGGGTGTCATAGACTTTCATTCCAACGCATATGAATAAAACTCTGACTTTATCCCAATTGTGAAAGGTAAGACAAACCAAGTGACTGCAAAATCATGAAACAGCAGAGTTTCTTTACGCATTTTAACACGCACAAATGAGATCACAGATATGAACAAGTCGGCAAATCTCACCAGAGAAGCCCACTTATGTTAGCGCGTCCCCACATTCTTTCGTAGACAAAAATATGTGTGATGGAGAATCACGATTCTCTCAGTCAGGTTTGGGCATGTCCAGATCATTGCCATCAACCCCGTTCATTGTCTGGTTGCAAGAATTTACCACTATTCAATCTGTCATAAACTGGTAAGTGTCTTCTTTGTTCCATGGACTCTATCTTACTGATAATGTCGTCATCAGTTTGCTCTCCATATGCTTGCGTTTGGACATTATCATTGCTATCACTACTTTTCCACAACTCTGGTACGTAATCGTCATCATTACCGATGTCATCAATTATATTTTCCGGCGATAACGGTCCATTGCCGCCATCATCGCCGTGTACGCTCAACTTCTTCATAAATTTCTCCTGATCAATCGGAAAGGCAAACCGAGGATCAACCATCGTTTCTTTGTTGAAGCTGTGCAAATCCTTCGTCCTGACTCCCCCAGGGCACACATCCGTTACTATGGTAACCTCTCCTTTCTCCTCCAGCTCTTTTAACTTCTTGAATTCGCTCCGTACGTTGTGGACCCCGTTGTTGTACTCGTAGGGCACGTCTTCATAGTAGTGGTGTTTGAGCGGGAACCCGTTGTTGTCTGCGCTGAAGGGATAGTAGCCGTAGAGTGTCACGTGGGAACAGAAGGTCTTGGCGACCACGTAGGCATTAAAGCCTGTTGTGGCGTAGTGTTTTAAGCCATACAATCTGGATAAGGTAAAAAAAAAAAGAGGAAAATCGAAAATTAGTTTGATAATTTGATGATCAATAGCATGTTTCCGCTTTCTTTGACATGAAATATTATATTTTCTTCCGTTTTATCCAAGATTTCCATATTCTATATATGTTATCACTTTTTTCCACTTTGCTCAGTTTTCTGAAATCTTTCCGTTTTCTAACATAAAAATCTGTTGTCTTGTTTAAGTCACAATTTCTCCTTCCTTTACAAATACACTTAACTCTGGAGCCAACTCACTCGAAACAATTTCTTGAAAATGATTAGGCCTACGCATTTGAGATGAATGATAGCCCCTGAGATGATAGTACATTACGTTCTGCCTAGAATGAGCAGTGACAGCGGAAAAGGAAATTAATGTTGCCGGCTAAAGGCGTCGTTAAAAAAAAATAGTTTCGCGAACTAAAAAAAATAATAATACGATTACCCTTCGATTGATATCGATCTCCAACTGTACGCCAGTCGTACTGGTAGTCGGTATCGATCTAGGAGTACGTGCGAAACTTCTTTTAAATAGACACCGCTGTTCCTCTGTTTCGTTGACTTGGAGTACCACAGCACCGAGTCGTTCAGGTATCTGAGTTTATCGATATACATTTGATGCCCAGGATCACTGGGGTCTTTCTGCGTCAGATCCGTGCGGAGATACAGCAGCGTTTCGAAGTTCAGCACGGTCAGATTGGCCTTCTCGCCGACATCGGCGGTGTAGTCCTCGATCGGCGCGAGATTGGCGCGTATGACGAAATCGTGGGCGTCGATCTGCGGGCCGCAGTTACTTCGGGACAGAACCCCGCCGTTTCCGACGACGGCGCAGCTATTGCGGCGGCTAAGGGTTGAGACCCGAGGCCAGTATTGGTCGACTTGGCAGCTGATGTCCATAAAGCGACCGGACACGATCTCCTTGGCGTAGCTGGCGAGATTGATGCTGGGGTGGGTGTTCTGCGTGAAGCTCATCTCGTGGGAAGCGACGTCGTTGTCGTAGACGAGGACGGCCGTCCGTAGAAGATAGCAGTTCTGATCGGTGTCACTGCAAAAACCAATTTTAAATGCTTCCGCTAGGCTATTCTGCATAATGATACACACGCCAGCACACCAACAGAGACACACACAAATACACGCACATGCGCGCGCGCGCGCGCACACACACACACACACACACACACACACACACACACGCACACACGCACACACATAAACACACACATGCGCACACATGCGCACACACATGCATACACACACGCACTTACACACAAACACGCACTTACACACACACGCACACACACACACACACACACACACCTACACACATAGGCCTACACACAGACTCACATGCATGTTTAAAAGGAAATTAAACGATGGACACATCATCAAATAATTAATTTACCTTTCGAATACAAGATGCCATTGAACTTGTGTGTGATTCATGGATTGTAGTAAGATTACGTTTCACATTTATTCTGCTTGTCATCCAAAAATTTAAATTCCTTTATCTTGCGGCAGAATTGTACAGAAAATGTTACCAAAATTTCTTCCCACCTATATATGTTAAACTGCAACATTTCTTAATGAGATTGATTAAGTATCCAAAATGTCGAATAAGTTTTGTCATTGCAATGCAGCCCATCTTAGTTTAAACAGTAGGCCTGCCCTTGTTTTAAAATATTGTCATCAGGGAATGAAGGCTACAAGTCAGCGGAGGTAGCCTAATACCCGCATGTTAGGGGAATGCAGCATAAAATAACATTCCTTTTTATGGAATTTGATTCAATATATTCCGTCGAAATAGTAGACAGATGACCTCTTCCTACCTGTTGCAGAACTCGTAACACTCTCTGGTGATTTGCACTTCAGTCAGTATCACGTAGGTTGCGACCATTCCAAAGAGAACAAAGCACATCTTCATCAACAGTCTGTTGGCAGCCATTTTGTTAGGTACGTTGTTCCACTGTATAAGTGCGTTGTCTGTGTATGTTACAGCATTATCGGAAGAAAATTTTCACCTGCAAATGGTAGAAAACTGAACAAATCAGTGAGCAATCATCAAAATGCCGTATAAAAATAGAAAACAAACCAAAATATCATACATAAACGGTGCGTATCAAAAAAAGTAGATACTTGGAAAAAAAATTATTACACAAAAATTTCATGATCTTGAGATTATTTTTTATATGAATAGATTACCTTGGATCTAAGCTATCTAATGACACTGTTGGTATTGAAAGTATTTCAGGCATGAGTGAGCACAACCCACTTTTGTCCAATCGGCCAAAAATGCATTTGCGCACAGAAATGTGTTCTTATAGTCAATGTTTAATGCCTCACACACCAGTGCTGCAGAAGCTCTCAACTGATGTGCACAAGTAGTGAATTCTCAGCATGCTCAGATAAGAGCTAATTTTGTGACAAGAAAGACAAAAATGAAGCAATGATTCAGATACACCATGCTAAAAAAGAAAAAAAAACATTTTTTTTTAGGTTTCAAATCACAGTTCATCTTGCAAACATGACATTTTCTTCTTTTTCAGTGGGGTGTATCTGAATCATTGTTCATTTTTGTCTTTCTTGTCATAAAACTGATACTAGTTCTTCTCTGAGCATGCTGAGGATTCAATACTTGTGCACATTAGTTGAAATCTTCTGCAGCATCGGTCTGCAAGGCATTAAACATGGACTATTAGAACACAATTCTGTGCGTAAATGCATTTTTGGCCGATTGGACAAAAGTGGGCTGTGCTCACTCATGCGTGAAATACTTTCAATACCAACAGTGTCATCAGATAGCTTAGGTCCAAGGTAAAATATCCATATAAAAAAATCTCAAAATCATGAACTTTTTTTTAAATAATTAATAAAAAATAATAATAAAAAAAATCTCAAAATCATGAACTTTTTTTAAAATAATTTTTTTTCTGAGTGTCTACTTTTTTGATCCACACTGTATATAGTACTGTCTCGTTTTCCCCACATTCAACCCGTCTAAACAACAAGCAAACAAACAAATCAAACAACAAAGGGTAGAAAAAACAACAGCAAAACATAATAAACCCTATACACAAATTTCATAACATTTTGGCATCGCCTTCATGAAAGTTTAATATGGTAGAACATAATTGTAGCACCGCACTGTAGTTCATCGAGACCTAAATGTAAAAGAACATTGTGAAAAGCCATGTTGTTCGTCTTCTCATTTAAGCCTTTGAAACTCACGATTCCAAAACATCAGTAACACCATACATCCTTGTAACAGATGGCAACCAAAGGATTAAATAAAGGCACAGCCTGGTACGACATAACATTCTACATTGCCAAAATGATTCATCGCAAGTGTAGCGAGCGTGTGTTGATTCTAACAAACAAAAAGTAAACGAATCATTTGGTTTGCATGTATGGTTGTAGTTAATCATTAATCTATACGGCCTTACGTCGTGAATTCCAAATAGATGTGCAACCCCGGTGTGCAATCTGTTCGTGACATGGATTTAGTCAAAACATAAACTCCGATATATCCGACGTATTAATAAGATTACAAAATGGCGTCGAATATCGATAGACCATTTCATCGCAATCAATCAAAATAAAGTGTACATTTTACTGCCGTTAAGAAGTTCTTAGGAGACATTGATTAATGAATATTACAAATGTTAGGTCATTTTCCAATTAATTCAAATTCAGGTTGTTTTTTTCGGCAAGTTTTGCGGACAGGGATGCCTATCATTATTCGTCAGTGCTGTGTAATATTTTAGATTACGGTGTTATTTTTCATGAACTGGAAAAGTGGGTTCATGATGTAATCTTATCATACATTAAAAATGCAGCATATCCAATTTGAATAAATATCACATAAACACAACCAAACCAGCCTATGTATTATAATAATGTTTACTTTTATTGAACGAGCCCCAACCTGAAGCATCGGTAAATAGTCGCATACGCTGCCGCATTGTAAATATGTAGATCATGCCCGGCATTTATTACCTGATCAAAACTAATAACGAAAGAGACCATGCAACATGTAAACACAATAAGACTGACCGAAAATTAATATGCCATAAAGCGATAATGGCATGTAGCATTTGCCGACCAAAAATACACGAATCGATGTCGATATAATACACTTACTTGTACCATTATTGGACCGAAGAACATTTGAAGGCCGCCAAATAACAATTATTTCACGTGAACGGTATGTCGTTCTCTCATAGTTGAATATAAGCTTCAGAAAATTAGGACTCAATTCACCCACTTTAGTCAGGCCTGGCCAGCATCATGCTTGGCAGTAGCAGCAGCCACTTGCCAGTCTTGCTCTCGCAACTGTATGATCATAGTGCACACAGTCAGACTACATCTTTTTTGACCCATTGCAAAAGCCGCCGCGTACCGTTCGGCGTGCGTCTCGCAGAAAGTAATATACAATCCGTCTACCTTAGTTAACATTACATAGACGCACTTTAGGTCGTGGACTCTAAAGTAATAAAGGAAGCGGAAATAATGCCATTTTCTTCTCATTATCCTACGTGAGATGTGTATAGGTTTTATTGATTCATATTTCAAATTCAAATCAAATCATTATTCACTTAATAAAAAAAATACAAAGGACATACATACAATTTCAAAAGCAAAGGCAAGATGACATTTACAATACAATGTGACACTAGAAACAATAATTATTCAAGTGAAGAGGGTTCAATGAGAAGCAGAAAAGCCTATAAAAGTTAAACGGCCAAAAAGAAACCATTTCAATTAGTACATACGTGTATCATAATGAGGCAGCGAACAAGAAAGACCACATGAACATACCATACAATATTAATCATAGCTTACCATTCAGTAATAACTAAAGACAGAATATATCAAAGAAAAAGCATGAATGAATAAATTAATATGAAATGAAT
>JZLH01S0024580.1:0-21085 GCA_001188425.1 Eucidaris tribuloides | reverse complement strand
ACTTAGGGTATGTATAACATATTCCCAAGCTTTTTCCTCCTCGTTTCCCGGGCTCGTTTCTAAAAAGTGTGATCCCCGGTTACGAAAGCATTGTGTACAACCCTGGGAAACAACCGCAGGAAAACGGATCGTGTTTAGGGGTCAAAATGTGTAAATGAAGCACGAGAAAAACTTGTTTAGGGGTTTATTTTGCACACAGAGAACAACTTGTTTAGGGGTGTCTGGAAATAATTTGGTCACGCATGTGTACAGCATTATGTTTGACTGATCCCCCCCGGGATATTTTCATCATAGACTCATGGACTCAGTCAGATGGCATCAGGTCGTCTTCTGTTCTGATCTTGTAAAATGCCCAAGTAGAGTTCTATACGCTAAGTAACATTATATTCCACATAGTAGAATCTTGCTATAGCGGATTGGCCAAGAGTTGATCACGTTATAAAGCGTAGTTTACCCCATCAGATCACTTGAGAAGAAAAGTTCTTCCGAGTGTAACGCACTTTTATTCGCGCATTCTCAAAATACTGATTATTGACACATTATAGGACTGTGTGTACTGAAAAGATCAGCGAAACACAAAAGCGCTAACACCATCGCGTTGGCGCGCATTTCGTGAGCGCATCCATGTACGCTAACGCGCACATGCGCGCATCGAACGTCCCTGGGGTTGCGCACCCAGGAGTTGGTTGGGCGCGTATTCCATATTCGGGGCCAAAATAATGTCCTTTACAGAGAAATATTAATCGTTGTTGATTCTTCAGTTAAATAGTTCCTGATGTGGAATATAAAGCAAATAATCACCTTTTGGTTTCAGGCGACGAGACGATCTATCACTTCTTCGGCGATCTGAATGTATACGCTATCTTTCCTCAGCTTCGCTTCGGAAGGATAGCTACATCCAGATCGCCTCGGAAGTGATAGATCGTCACCTTCACCAACGGTAATTATTTGCTTAAAGCCCAAGTTTAGTTTTGGGGATTTTTTGTTATTTGAAAGCTTTATGTCCCAATGTCATAACCCTGCAATAATAGATCTGAATGCTTTAGTTTTTTTTTAATTAATTAATGAAAATCTCGTGGGAACACCCAAAATTTTAGCATTATAGCATCTAAAGGTTAAAAGGTTTAAGGTTACATGTGTTATACCTCATCTGAAAGCAGAGACGCAGCTCTTTCTAATGAGGTATTACTCATATAACATCTTTAACCCTGTTGGATGCTATAATGAAAATATGGTCAATAATGTTGGGGGTGCCCCCGACATTTTCATATATTAATTAAAAAAAAAACCCAAGACAAAAAAAAAGTTATTTGATTTATACTCATCTGAAAGAGCCGAGTCTGCTCTTTCAGATGAGGTATAACACATGTAACTTAAATCCTTTTTAACCCTTTAGATGCTAAATGTAAAATTTGGGGTGTTCCCACGAGATTTCTCATTAATTAATTTAAAAAAATAATACAGACATTCAGAATCTATTATTGCAGGGTTATGACTTTGGGCATAAAGCTTTTCAAAAATAAACAAAAACCCCAGAACTAAACTGTAATAGACATTATGCAACACACAGTAACAAGATCACACTAGCAGTGACATTCACACTAGTCTGCAGTTGATTAAATAAAATCAAACTACTAAATTAACGTAAGTTACTCAAAGAAGTTCTGCTAATACTAATGCTATGCCTGTGGTTTGTTATTTCAGGCTGCTTTACCCTCACAAAATATAAATACATCATGTATATATATTATATAAATATGTAACAATCTATTGTACAATATACTGATTATATGTACGACAAATATAAAATTATCCGCAGTGCAGGTTAATTTCACCGAGGCCGAAGGCCGAGTGAATAGACTTGCACGAGGGATAATTTTATATTTGAAGTTCTATATAGTCGCAGTAATATTGTATGATAGAACGTTCACTATTTATTATAGTAAATAGGATCTCTCATCTAAGCCCCAATCATGATTTTACCATAGTGTAGATCTAGAGGCCCTCGCGCACATACCAAGCGCCAGCAGCCCCGGCGCTCATAACACGACCCGGCGGCGGCGTCCGGCCATGCGACGGCGTACCCGTAGGCATGCAGCGCATAGCTAGCAGTGCAGCGGGCTTCTGCGCCTGATGGTCACCGCGGCCCGCTGTACCTGCTAGCCGGCCATTATACGTGAGCGTAGATTCTCGTCGTACTACGTCCCGGTTATTTGTAAAACTGTATGAGAAGGCTGGGACAGCTCTGTTTTAACAAGAGTAAGTAAAAATTATAAAAGATCACATTCTTACCCACACAGACTCGGCACATAATTATTTTGTGGATCAGTGGTAAATTTGCATTTTTAGCTGCGCATCGAATTTAGAAAAGCACTTTTGCAAATCGCGATCGATATACAAATAATATCGATTACAAACACATTAATCGATATTCTCCCCATTCTTTAAACACGGTTTTGCCATCCAAAAATCAAAGTATATTGTACATATGTACAATATAACTTTTTGAAGGGAGGTCACGTGGTACCAATCTAGCCCATACACAGCTTCGTATTTTTACCACTATTTACTATAATAAAAATATATTTAGGGGGCTCTTTGCCATTTTGGGGCGAAAATCGCCCAAGCCCCCGTGCATTTTTTTCCTGAAGGAAACTAGATAAAACGGGGATACACAAGTGGCAAAATAACCATCCTAACAGACTAAAACAAGTGTCTGTAAAATGAAAGTGATGGATTTTTTTACCGTTTCTTTTACTTGACGATTGATAGGGGGGGGGGGTATGACCCTTTTCACCCCCACCCAATAATTTGTTGTCCCAAAATAGATTGTGTTATGGTCCAAGGATAATGTTCTTGTTTTGCATTCTCGCAAACACAAGTTACAAAACACCGTGTATACAGCAGAGTGGCCTTTTATCGACAAGTGCAATCAAGAATATCAAATTCCAGCTTGCTTTGACTAAAGAGACATGTCTTGCACAAATATCAGTAAACCTTGTTGTACATTCTTCCCTGTAATCTTTATGTAAGTGCGCAGTACTACATGTACTTTTGTTCTGTTACTTTGATCTATGAAACATACATACATGTTGTTGTTAATGTGCCAAAGTTGCAAATATGCACCTCACAATACATATAATGACCATAGATCTGTAATTTTCGAGGCATAAAAAAGAGCTAAATTGTTTAATTTAATTTATTGTATTTCATCAAAGCCCTAAAATTGATGGTCATTCACTTGTATGATGATTTTTTAGTTTTTTTTTTTGGGGGGGGGGGTTTAAGCGGGGAGCTAAATTTATTTTTAGCATCCGTGAAATATCCTTGTACAAAACATTCCATCCATTAATTTTCGCTGTACACTGAACATTAATGGATGGAATGTTTTGTGCATTAAATACATGTAGGCCTAATACCAATGACTTCCAAAGTTGAACAGTGCATATCATAAATGTTTCATAATTTTCATTAAAGATCTTATCCACGTGTGGCTTCTTTCAGACACAACTCATAACCAGTAAGGGCTATCCATGTCTCAACTACCACGTCCAAACCAAAGATGGCTTCATCTTGGGACTACAGAGGATACCACACAGTCGTACAGAATCCAAGTACACGCCTAGACCGGTGGTCTTCCTTCAACATGGCCTCCTGGCTTCATCTACTAACTGGTTGACCAATCTAGCCAATGAGAGTTTGGCGTATCTGTTGGCTGATGCTGGATTTGATGTGTGGCTCGGTAACGTGAGGGGCAACCTGTACTCCAGGAAGAGCATCAAGTATAACCCAGATGATGTGGACTTCTGGCATTGGAGGTAAGTCATAAATGATGGTTGTAGCAGGGCTCCACACTAACTTTTTTCCTACTTGCCCCCAGGGCAGGTGAAGTTTATCACTTTCAGATTTTTATTTGCCCGAATGAAAAATTTACTTGCCCGATAATGAACAGTAATAAAAAACCATTACAAATTAATTCTCCCTAATTTTGACCAATAAAGCCTTTTTATTGCAAGAGGTGTGATTTAAGTAAAGAGTCATAAATGAAGTACAGTTCGGCCTCGGTTATACGGCCATCGATTATACGGAGATCTCTGTTATCCGGACAATGGGCTTATCAGTCATTACGTGTAATTGATACACCTTTATCAGAAGTGTACACAGAAACATGCTGGCCATCAGGGACAGTAAATAAAGTGTCTCATGTGGGAGGTCTGTTGCAATTTGTGCATGGTCTTTGGGTTGTTTATACAACAACTTATGACATGTGTACCTCCCCCCTATACTGTGTTTGTACATTATCTCTCTTATCCGGCCATATCACTTATCCGGATGGCTGCTGGTCCCAACGTAGCCGGTTAATCGAGTTCGAACCGTACAATGAACAAAATAATGATGAAATAGTTTTAGACATATTTTATTTGCCTTTGGTAACATTTTTGGACATGTTATGCTCATTTCATGATCAAAATTTTACTTGCCCAATTTGGAAAGGAAATTTTAACATTTTGAGTTTTTTAATTGCCCGATATGAAATTTTATTCGCCCCGGGCAAGTGGGCGAGTGTTAGTGTCAAGCCCTGGCTATAGGACTCCTCCCCTTGACATTTACAGGGTTGCTGTGGTCATGGAAGATCATGAAAAGTCATGGAAATTTGAAAATTTAGTTCCAGGCCTGGAAAATTTATCATAAAGAGGAAAATTGCTAAAAGTTATGGAAAGTCATGGGAAATTAATAGGCATTTCTTTCTCCTAAAGACTTCAATTTTGCTCTTCTGAACCTAAGATTTTGCAGAGAGTCAGAGACATTATTTCCTTTCGTCAGCTTCTCCACACCTGAACTCAGGTTAATTTACAAATAAAAAGGTCATAATTTTTGTAATTTCATCATTGAAAAGTCATGGAACTAGTGCAGGTACCCTGCATTTATCAGCTTAGATCCTCTGTGAATGCAACTGCACAGCACTTGGACAAGGTTTTTTTTTTCTTTTGGAATACATGTACATATCTTAGGCCTACTATTTTATTTGATGATACTGTACATGTACATTCTAAACGTGTAAAATTGGCAAGTTTAATTAACACACTTTATGGTCCTTTGCTGGGCATAAACTCCCCCCACCACCCCCCCCCAAAAAAAAACTAGTGAAGATATGAGTTCCCCCCACTTTATTCACATTGTACATATATGATGCATGTATGTGTATCACTGAAAAGATTACTTTGGTAACAGATTTTCTGATTTTGTGACTAATGGACATGTAGAGCTTTGCAGTTACAAGTAGGCCTACAGTACACGTTATACAGTGTATTTCAGTGAAAATCACAGTGTTGAGTCACTGGGGCTTGTGTTTGCAGATGTATCCCTATGCTGTATGTAAGTACATCTGCCACTTGTAGCCAACTGCCTTTAATTTGTTGCTTTACACCTCAAAGGAAAAAAAGAAAGGTGAAAGACAGGCAGATGACTAACATGGCTTACTCAACCACTGTATGCAAAGCATACTTTGCTGAGGCGTAGAAGTGGGATAATGATTAAACCTCAAAGACACAAGTTAATTGCAATTGAAAAAAAACCTGTCAAACTTTGGTAACTGAGCTACATAATAGTGCTTTTAAAAATGTAAAAAATAAACATCCTAGTAGCATGCAAAAGTTTGGAAAGTTCAGCTGCCACTGGCATGGTATGCGTGGATAAACATCCCAACTTATTGCTCGGGTTGACATACCTCCCAACCAGTAAACTTTTGTCTGATCGATTTAGTAAGATTTTTCATCGTCCAAATCCACAAAATAAGATTTTCTGATACAGAAATGAGAATTTGATGTCTTTATGAATAGACTAAAATCAGTGTCTGTAAAATGAAAGTGATGGATTTTTTTACCGTTTCTCTTACTTGACGATTGATATGGGGGGGGGGGTATGACCCTTTTCACCCCCACCCAATAAATTGTTGTCCCAAAATAGATTGTGTTATGGTCCAAGGATAATGTTCTTGTTTTGCATTCTCGCAAACACAAGTTACAAAACACCGTGTATACAGCAGAGTGGCCTTTTATCGACAAGTGCAAACAAGAATATCAAATTCCAGCTTGCTTTGACTAAAGAGACATGTCTTGCACAAATATTAGTAAACCTTGTTGTACATTCTTCCCTGTAATCTTTATGTAAGTGCGCAGTACTACATGTACTTTTGTTCTGTTACTTTGATCTATGAAACAATGTGCCAAAGTTGCAAATATGCACCTCACAATACATATAATGACCATAGAGCTGTAATTTTCGAGGCATAAAAAAAGAGCTAAATTGTTTAATTTAATTTATTGTATTTCATCAAAGCCCTAAAATTGATGGTCATTCACTTGTATGATGATTTTTTTTTTTAGGGGGGGGGGGTTAAGGGGGTTAAGCGGGGAGCTAAATTTATTTTTAGCATCTGTGAAATATCCTTGTACAAAACATTCCATCCATTAATTTTCACTGTACACTGAACATTAATGGATGGAATGTTTTGTGCATTAAATACATGTAGGCCTAATACCAATGACTTCCAAAGTTGAACAGTGCATATCATAAATGTTTCATAATTTTCATTAAAGATCTTATCCACGTGTGGCTTCTTTCAGACACAACTCATAACCAGTAAGGGCTATCCATGTCTCAACTACCACGTCCAAACCAAAGATGGCTTCATCTTGGGACTACAGAGGATACCACACAGTCGTACAGAATCCAAGTACACGCCTAGACCGGTGGTCTTCCTTCAACATGGCCTCCTGGCTTCATCTACTAACTGGTTGACCAATCTAGCCAATGAGAGTTTGGCGTATCTGTTGGCTGACGCTGGATTTGATGTTTGGCTCGGTAACGTGAGGGGCAACCTGTACTCCAGGAAGAGCATCAAGTATAACCCAGATGATGTGGACTTCTGGCATTGGAGGTAAGTCATAAATGATGGTTGTAGCAGGGCTCCACACTAACTTTTTTTCCTACTTGCCCCCAGGGCAGGTGAAGTTTATCACTTTCAGATTTTTATTTGCCCGAATGAAAAATTTACTTGCCCGATAATGAACAGTAATAAAAAACCATTACAAATTAATTCTCCCTAATTTTGACCAATAAAGCCTTTTTATTGCAAGAGGTGTGATTTAAGTAAAGAGTCATAAATGAAGTACAATGAACAAAATAATGATGAAATAGTTTTTAGACATATTTTATTTGCCTTTGGTAACATTTTTGGACATGTTATGCTCATTTCATGATCAAAATTTTACTTGCCCAATTTGGAAAGGAAATTTTAACATTTGATGCAGTATTTGGTACCCTGGGGTACCAACTAGAAATCCGCCATTTTGTTGAATTATTTATTTATTTTTTAGCACTGTACCCTGGCTTACAAAATTATGTAAAAGTTATGTAATAAATGTGAAAATAACAATTTACCTTCATTTTTACCCCATTTTTCGTAAGTTTATGCCTTTTTGTTGTGCACTTTCACATCCTCTGCATCATAACCACTGATTTCAGCGATCATTACTGAAGAAAATACATTTTTGAACGCAAGAGGGCGCTGCACAACGTGGTACCCCGGGGTACAACGGTACCCCGGGGTATGGCGTGGTGCATCATTTTGAGTTTTTTAATTGCCCGATATGAAATTTTATTCACCCCGGGCAAGTGGGCGAGTGTTAGTGTCAAGCCCTAGCTATAGGACTCCTCCCCTTGACATTTACAGGGTTGCTGTGGTCATGGAAGATCATGAAAAGTCATGGAAATTTGAAAATTTAGTTCCAGGCCTGGAAAATTTATCATAAAGAGGAAAATTGCTAAAAGTTATGGAAAGTCATGGGAAATAGGCATTTCTTTCTCCTAAAGACTTCAATTTTGCTCTTCTGAACCTAAGATTTTGCAGAGAGTCAGAGACATTATTTCCTTTCGTCAGCTTCTCCACACCTGAACTCAGGTTAATTTACAAATAAAAGGGTCATAATTTTTGTAATTTCATCATTGAAAAGTCATGGAACTAGTGCAGGTACCCTGCATTTATCAGCTTAGATCCTCTGTGAATGCAACTGCACAGCACTTGGACAAGGTTTTTTTTTTCTTTTTGGAATACATGTACATATCTTAGGCCTACTATTTTAGCCTCAAAATAATTGAATTGATAATACTGTACATGTACATTCTAAACGTGTAAAATTGGCAAGTTTAATTAACACACTTTATGGTCCTTTGCTGGGCATAAACTACCCCCACCACCCCCCCCCCCCAAAAAAAAAAAAAATGTGAAGATATGAATTCCCCCCACTTTATTCACATTGTACATATATGATGCATGTACATGTATGTGTATCACTGAAAAGATTACTTTGGTAACGGATTTTGTGACTAATGGACATGTAGAGCTTTGCAGTTACAAGTAGGCCTACATTACACGTTATACAGTGTATTTCAGTGAAAATCACAGTGTTGAGTCACTGGGGCTTGTGTTTGCAGATGTATCCCTATGCTGTATGTAAGTACATCTGCCACTTGTAGCCAACTGCCTTTAATTTGTTGCTTTACACCTCAAAGGAAAAAAAGAAAGGTGAAAGACAGGCAGATGACTAACATGTCTTACTCAACCACTGTATGCAAAGCATACTTTGCTGAGGCGTAGAAGTGGGATAATGATTAAACCTCAAAGACACAAGTTAATTGCAATTGAAAAAAAACCTGTCAAACTTTGGTAACTGAGCTACATAATAGTGCTTTTAAAAATGTAAAAAATAACATCCTAGTAGCATGCAAAAGTTTGGAAAGTTCAGCTGCCACTGGCATGGTATGCGTGGATAAACATCCCAACTTATTGCTCGGGTTGACATACCTCCCAACCAGTAAACTTTTGTCTGATCGATTTAGTAAGATTTTTCATCGTCCAAATCCACAAATAAGATTTCTGATACAGAAATGAGAATTCTAGAAGAGTGTACAGTATGTAGCTGATTTGTGACATGTAGATTTTTTACCTCATTTGCATTAAGAATAACATTTTTGATCTGTTATCAGTAAGATTTTTCATGTTCAGGAGGTTGGCAGGTAGGCAGTGTATGGTTGAGGCACAAGTATTAAGTACTCAGACTTATAAACTGTATTATGGGAGGACAATGGACATACTGTAGAGTGTAGACAAGGGTAGGAGAAGGTCACAACTGGAATGAATCACAGATTCACATGTCTTTAAAGCATAAAAATAATGATCACTTTATTAAATTACATTTTTTCAGGGCTTCATTTTTTTACCTTATCAAAAACACTACTGTAATGCATGGAGGATTAATGTAGGCTGCAAATTTTTATTTTATTTTTAACTGAAATTGTTAGTAAGCGTGTGTACACTCTTATACAGTTATTTCACCTCTAACACTAAGGGCAAAAAAGAAAATCGCATATTTCATGAAAAGTTTATTCTTTTGAGTTTGGAGTAATATTTATGACTTGTTTTATCACCACTTACACGAAATACTATACGCAAAGCCAATCACTGTGATGGCTCTCTTGTTCTTCTCTAATTCCAACGCAGATAGCTTTGACGAGATGGCTCGGTTTTGATCTCGCCGTGCTATTGTAGACCTGGCCCTGAATGAGACCAATAGCAGGAAGGACCTGTTCTATGTAGGGCGACTCGCCAGGGAACCACATGGCCTTTGGCTGAGTTCTCGGAGGAATTTTGAGTTGGCATCTAAGGTAGAAAAAATATCAAAATTCAAGAAGGAATACCTTTAAGAGGCAGTGTAATTCATAGCATTCTTTAAATTGTGAAAAAGGAAAATTTCCCCTGAACTGTGTTTTTAGATAGACTTCTACTGTTGATGTCCTGAAAATCACATGGTCTGAAACACTCCCACTTTCAACAAATTAAATAATAAACAAAAATGTTGGGGATGAGGTGGGGGAGAGGAAGGGGAAGGGAAACAATTTTGACATAGGAAATGTACATTGTGATATCTGCTTGGCGATCATATACAAAAAAAAATGAAAACAATTTGTCATTGTTAACCATTGCTAGGTTTGATGTTGTCTTCTGATGTGTTCTGATGCCATACTTTCTGAAAGATTTAGAATGTGTGTGATCCTAACACTTACTCATGTAGGTAAAGGTACATGATTGGGGTAAACTATGCAAGGATTCTACTGTAAACAATTGTAACCAAAAGTCGACCCATTTTTGAATAACTTCCATCAGTATACCTTGTGACAGACAAATCTGTTTTGTAGCTTTCTATGGAATTTAATTCTCATGGACCTTTAGAGAAACAAACTGTCAGTATGTTCACACTAGATTCTCCTTAAGTAAATAAAACTCAAGACAAATCCTTCCAGCCAGGATATCCACTCCAGCTAATGTATCATTGGTATATCTTTCAACCAGTTTGGTTCTAAACACATTTTTTATTTCTCTCAATCATGTCACTGCCCTTTAAAATTAAAACTGTTTGAATGATAAACAATTTGACAACATACTGGCATTTTTCAACCTGTCGTTGGTGGTGAAAGTTGTTGATTACTTTTCCTGATGGCAATACCAGAAGGAAGGAAGTCGTACGAAGTAGTCTGAACTCTAGTCCTAAAGGTTGAGAGTGTAATTCCATGTATATTGTATCAACTTGTGTGTTTCACAATACAAATGCCTCCTGCAGATATCCGGTGTGTGCGTGGTGGTTTCCCAGAATTTTTTTTTTTATTCATATCAACATTGAACTTGAGGTGCAGGTGTGAAGTGCATTAAGAGCAATGTCAAAACACAATCAGCTTTGGTAGAAGTAACAGGTGGATTAGAATACCATTGGGTAATGGGACATTAATTCATACCTGCTGATAAAGTTGATTAAGTACAATCACCATGTTTATGATTGCTACATTTTATTTGTGTCCGAAGATACACATGTGACTTTCTTTTTTTTGGGGGGGGGGGGGTAGGGCGGTTGTGCAAACATGGAAAAAGTGTTCTGAATGCAATTTCACAATATGAAGGTACAAATGTACATGAAAATGATTTGTGTCTTTTCCATATGGTAGCAGGGACTATAACTTTGCAATATCCCCATTTCTGACCACCCTCTACATGTAGTGCCGTCTTATAGGGTGGGGTTGGCGGCTATGCAGCGCTATTGACTTTGGTTTTGAACCCTTGATCCAACCTTTTCATAATTAAGTCCAGTACATTTCTAGATAATTTTAAACCAAGTTGTTTGCTGTACATGTATACCCCTTTTCCGTTTACCCTCTATCATTACTTCGAGTAACATCTTCTGTATTCTCCCTCCTCTTATCACATGGCCAGCGTACACGAACCCTCTCTTTTGCTGTGCCTTCATGATTCATCAGTTCTTGTTCTCTGTTTATTCTGTTCAAGACTTCTTTGTTGCAGATTTTTCATCGCCGAGTATATTTTCTTACATTCTCTGCAAGCACCACATTTCATTTTCCCATTCTGTTTCATTGAATAGCGTCCATGTTTTAGTTCTATACTGGTAATAGTGGTATAAAATAGCCTACTCGAGATGTACCATTTCCAGATTCTGTATGATCCCAGATCCAAGTCCAGCACCCTACTACATTATTTTGTAGTACTTTAGCAAAGAAAACTCACATGGCCTCACTCATCAAACCTTTCACTTTTATTTTCTTCTGTTGTTTTTTCAGGTTAAGATGTTCTATGCCTTGGCTCCTGTGGCCCAGGTCAGTCACATGACGAGTCCCTTGAGATATCTGACAAAATTCCTGCCAGAAATTGAGGTATGTCTTTGTTAACTCTTAAAGATTGTGTCATTCATTTGCTCGTCAAAAAACACCTAAATGAATGAAATCAGCTGAAATCATATCCAATGTGAACTTGTGAAGATTAATATAAATAAACACCTCTCATAAAGACTTGGGGTAAAATATTGAATTTTGGTGAAAATCTGGACAGTTAAATTTCCTTTTTCAAATTACTCAGAAGCAATTTAAAAAAATTCGCGACGTCAAACGTTCACATGCCTTTCCAAAATTGTCCGATCAGCCGTTAGCCAAAGGTCGTGCGGAGGTTAGCCGTTTAATCAATCAGTGTGCTCCGCTGGTCTTGCGACAATACACATAACCGCGATTCGCAGTTTGAGCAAAATTGAAACTCACGGAAAGAACAACATTCTGATAACATGTCGTTATTAGTTTTTCTCATAAAACAACAAATTCATGACGTATGGATCTCAAACTTTCAACACACCATTTGTAAGTAATAAGCTTCCGTTTGGTATTGATAATGAAGGGAAGTAATGGACTTGCACATCCCTGACACAATCTTTAACATGCCAGAGGATTTAAACCTCTATGTGCTTTATGTGTATTATTTGGTGCAGATTTGTGACTTTGGCACTTTAAGAGTTAAAGGCTGTGCTTTTGATTTGTGCACCAAACCATTTTTACTCAGATTTGATCCAACTGAAGAAAGGTACATAAAAACGCAGTGTTCAAAATTTGGGATTCTGGCATTGTAAAGTTTTTGAAATATAAACGATAAATCATTAGAAATTGAGCCGTTGCTCAAATAGATTTCAGACACTGGATGTAGCTTTCACCTAGTAATTTTGGTAGAGTCCATTTGCAACAAAGAGTGCTTGACAATCACCCAACTGCACTGGTGTGAGGTTTTGACCTTGTTAGCTTTGATCAGCAGGTTTTCATTTCCTTTTTTTTTCAGTAGATGATATAGGAATCAGATCTGGCTGTCAGACTAGCTTAACAGTTGTATAAAATTCAAATTCAGTGAGCGATGTTACGTCAGTGCATCCTGTTTGAAATTTGTCCTTGATTATTTTCATGAAATCTGAATTTTTAACTCCAAGGTGTTTATGAGAGGTTCTGATCTTTACAAATGTTATAAATGATTTTCGCTTATTTTGATAATACAGGTATTCATTTTGGGGTGTGCAAAGCATGGACACAATTTTTAACTCTTAAAGGGCAGAGACATGATTGGGAGAAATCAAAAAATGTCTCTCAAACCAAACTGGTTGAAAGATATGTCAATAGATACACCATCTGGAGTGTATCTCCTGAGTCCTAGCTGGAAGGATTTATCTTGAATTTGTTTAGTCAAGCCAAATCAAGCATGAACATGCATTTTGTTTCTCCCGAGCCACGATATAAATAGAACCCATAGACTGCTACACAAGAGACTTGACTTTTACAAGGCATACTGATGGAAGTTATTTTAGAATGAGTCAACATTTGACTAGTTTTCACAAGAATCCTTGCACAATTTACTTGATTGTATAATAGTTTCACCTAAGTTGAGAACTACCCTCAATCATGTCATTTACCTTTAAAGAGTGTGTCCATGATTTGCACACTGCAAAATGAACTTTATTCAAAATAATTTTGCCAAACATTTGACTAAGACCATTGTTTTATTAATATCCTATGATACTGTTTTGTAGAGAAATCTTTGTGACTATTGCAATGTTTTCACCTTTCTCCTACCCTTTTAGTTTCTGTTTGAGATTCTTGGTGAAGGAGAGTTTCTCCCCAGCAATGCCTTCACTCGGTGGTTGGCCCAAGATCTGTGTCCCATCACTTCAGTCTTCTGTTCTAACATCCTGTTTGTTATTTGTGGCTATGACGAGAAAAACCTCAATATGGTGAGTAGAACACTGGCAAATATCTGTGATGTCATCATATTCATGTGTGGGGGGGGGGGGAATGAATAAATAGACCATCCCCGTGGATATAATGACATCACAGATTTATGCCAAAGGAGTAGAGATGAAATAAAGAAAAATGTCTACCCAAAAAGGAGAATGGGGAAATTGAACAGTACATTAAAAGCAAAAACAAGTGTAGCAAGAAAAGTAATTTGATAGAAAATAAGTTCAACAAAGAGCAAAACTATATAGAAATAAATAGATACATGAGTAAATAAGTAAAATGAAATCCCCCCTCCCCCCAAAAAAGTAGCAAATTTAGGAAAAGGATAAATAGAAGCCACTATTAAAATAAAAAAGCAAGACAAATTGCTCTAAGAGTGTTGAGTCATCATCTTTATTCTTTGTTGCTTCATAGATCTCCAAATGTACGTCTACTGTATACCTCATAGTTTGTATACAAATAGTTTTCCAAATTGATACTTCTGACAATTTCGTTAGTGGAAACATTTGTGACTTGTGTTCTTGTACATTAATTTATATGATTAAACTTAGATTATATCCTGTGTTACTTGTTATTTATGTAAGTGGTACTGCGTTCACAAAAGTGGACCAAAAAAGAAAAAAAAAACAGAAAAAAAATACAGCCATTGCAAAATGAACAGGATCTACATGTACACACAGTAGAAAAATTCCCCACAAAGAAAGAATGGGGAAGTGACAATAGTACAGAAAACAAAATCAAACTTGCTAGAAAAATCTGTTTTGATAGACTCTTATGCATTTGTACAGAAGATAAATGGAGTCTTCAAAATACATGCAACAAGTGGGATGCTTCCTGGAAAGATTGTGTCATGTCATCCTTGTAAGGGCGCTCTTGTTAATCAATGGTTTGAGGAATGAGTCTTTGTTTCTTTGAGTAGATATCCTCCAATTTGTTGAAATTATTTGTTTTTTTCAGCTCTGTACACTGAGTTACCAAAGATGTAAAAGAAAATTGTGTAATGTGGTTTCAATGTTCATAACAGTTACATGGTCTTATGCAACACTAAAGTCCTTGAAAGCAACAACTTCAACATCAAAGGTAATTATCATGTGCAGCCACTGTTTTATTATGCCCCCGCCGACGAAGTCTCGAGGGGGCATTAAGCGTTGCCCCTGTCCGTCCGTCCGTCCCCTAATTGGTTTCCGCACGATAACTTGAAAAATATTTGATGGATTTAAAAATCTTTTGGTGTGTAGGTAGATCATACTAAAATACAGCTCAAGTTCGAATTCCGAGTCCGCAGGTCAAAGGTCAAAGGTCACAGCTCATTATATATGCAAATTGGTTTCCGCACAATAACTTGAAAATATTTGACGGATAAAAATTTTTGGTGTGTAGGTAGATCATACTAAAATACAGGTCAAGTTCGAATTCGGAGTCCGCAGGTCAAAGGTCAAAGGTCATAGCTCATTATATAAGCGAATTGGTTTCCGCACAATAACTTGAAAAATATTTGACGGATTTTAAAAATTTTTGGTGTGTAGGTAGATCATACTAAAATACAGGTCAAGTTCGAATTCGGAGTCCGCAGGTCAAAGGTCAAAGGTCACAGCTCATTATATATGCGAATTGGTTTCCGCACAATAACTTGAAAAATAATCGACGGATTTAAATTTTTTTTGGTGTGTAGGTAGATCATACTAAAATAAAGCTCAGGTTCGAATTCGGCGTCCGCAGGTCAAAGGTCAAAGGTCACAGCTCATTATATATGCGAATTGATTTCCGCACAATAACTTGAAAAATATTTGACGGATTTTAAAAATTTTTGGTGTGTAGGTAGATCATACTTAAATACAGGTCGAGTGCAAATTCGGAGTCTGCAGGTCAACGGTCAAAGGTCACAGCTCATGCAGATTGCTCTCCACATGATTACTCAATAAGAAATGCTTACTGATGACGTTAAGCGGGGGCATCCGTGTCCTATGGACACACCAAATTTCTAGTATAGACTAACATCATTGTATATCACAGGAATATATAGAAACATACAAAACCTTCAAACGTAATTTAAAGCACAAGTTTAGTTTTGCCGATTTTTTTTTTTAATTGAAAGCTTTATGCCCAAAGGTCATATCACACCAATAACAGATTCGAATAGTGTTTAGTTGTTTTTAATTAATTAATGAAAATCTCGGGGGGGGGGGGGGCAAGATTTTTTTACTGTATTTTACATTATAGCATCCAAAGCATTAATAAGGTGTTAAGGTTATCTGAATTATACCTCATTAGAAAGGTCAGAGTCTGTAGTGATTGCCCTGTGACCCTGTCCTTCCCTCTTGAAGATGAAACAGGCATGGAAAATGGGGATCATGGTATCTTCAAAACATTTTTGTGACTCATTGTTCTTTTTTTTCCCAGTAGTTTCAGTTCTATACTTCTCCCATTATTCCTGCAGGAAACCTCTGTCATGGGATGTCGTCCATTTTTGCTCGGTTTGTCGCCCTCTCTTGGTCATATTTGTCAATTAGCATCCATATACATGATATATAATGCCAAAATAGTGTCATTACTGTTTCAAGTTTTCTAGGTTATTATATTTCACATAGATCTCGTAAAACGTAAACCAACACACACAGCACAAAGTATGATAATCAGTGAAAAATACACAAGGCACAATCGAAGAAATCATTCATTGTGAATACACTCATGCCATAATTATGGAATTTTACAGACATGTTTAGAAGTTTTTTTCCAGTAATGGTACATCTGGGATTAATATTTGCTCACCCAGGTGAAAACAATTCATAATCTAAATATTTCAGGACTGCTGAGGCATTTGTAGGTCCGACTCGACGCTTAAACTGATGTTTACAAATGCAGTATTCAGAGTCTGTTGCTGAGTCATGTGTGGTTACATGCGTTATTAGACTCGGTAACAAAAATTCTCATGTTAATTTTAATGAATTAGTGACAGTCGAACAAAATTTATCTATTTTTTGTGTTTTTTTATTTACTTTAATTAGATACTCTTTTTCGTGATTTTGGGGCTGGATTAAGAAAAAATTATATTTTAAATTGTTATTGCGCTCAAACGTTTTTATTTAGTTTTACTTTTAGTCATGTCATAAAATCCAAAATTGCTTCACATACTTACACGTTTTTTGTGAAATGAACACTTTGATCTTGAAAATTTTGCGACACTATAGGAAATATTCCATAATTACGTGGTCCATGAGTGCTACCAATATGTAGTGGATGTGACGATCAGTAAAGCCATTGACTGATTGAGACGGGCTCCCTATGAACTACATACATACAGAAAATATATATTGATTATACTTGAGACAAAACTAAACAAATGGGCCCAAAACAAAAAACAAACAGCAGTAAATTTCTGGCCCAAAAAATGATTTTGGAGATCAATCCATGTTATACGTAGCATTTTCAGGTGGTTTTTTAAAAAATTTTCATTTTGGGAAGATAAACATAATACTTTTTCCTTTATGTGATGCCACCACGCCATACCCCGGGGTACCAACTAGAAATTCGCATTTTGTTGAATTATTTATTTTTTTTTTTTTCAGCACTGTAACCCTGGTTACAAAAATTTATGTAAAGCATGAAATAAAGGGTGAAAAATAACACAATTAAATTCATTTTACCCTATCTTTTCGTGAAAGTTTATGCCTTTTTGTTGTTGCACTTGCCACAGCTCTCTGCATCATCACCACTGATTCATCGATCATAATCTGAAAAAAATACATTTTTAACACAAGAGGGCGACTGCACAACGCGAGGTACCGGGGTTATGCGTGCGTGCATCATGTTATTTCTTTGATTTTTTCAAATTTCTTATGTAATTTCTTGTTTTTGTAACTCTTTGTTTTTTTATTGGTTTTTTTCCATGAAATTTTATTGCAGGACAGTTATAAAAACCAAAATTAGCTAAAATTATTATGAAGCGTAAATTATATAGAAAAATAATGACATTCTATATGAATTTCGTAAAGTATCAGGACAAATTCATTGCTTTGTACACAAAATCACATAAACATGAGCCATTTTTTCAGCATTTTTGGCATGACTTTGTCTCAAAAATGTCCATGGGGCTTTCGATGCTGTTACCTTGTTTGTCTTTGAATTTGGTCTCAGAAGTTTCGCCGCAACATGCCACGAGAAGAAGTCATAGAATTGCTGAGGTATTACCATTCGTGCATTTCAAAATAATTGTGCGAAAACGTTGAAGGGCGGGGGGGGGGGGCGATCCATGATCCCCCCCCCCCAGTCCTTTTAGGGTTAAAATTAGTGTGTCAATTTTTTCACATTCTGTCAAGACATTGGGCCTTTCAGTTGTCTCGCCACCTTAAGTGGTTAAATGATCGCCAAACAATGTACCTTGATTATTTGATGTTGACTTATGATATTGAAAAAATATAATAGTTTGACATGAATAATACAAATACCCTGCTTTCCTAGTAATACATATATTGCTATTCTCATATTTCATTGTCCTCTGTGATCTTTTGTTCAGCATGATCAAGTCAGGCAATTTCAAATGTAATGATTATGGCTATGAGGAGGCAATGTATGTACATTCAGCGTAAGTGAAGATTTTACTTTGATGGCATTTGCTTAGTACATTTTGAAGCCTAATAGGGTTTTGGCTCTAGAAGTGAGATTGTAAATTTTGGTAAGATTTGCTGAATAATTTGTCTAATGACCAAAACTGTACCTTGTCATAAAATGTATTCTTGTAAGCCAAGTCTATTATCTATTTGGTCATCCTGATTGGGAATAAAATACAAAAAGGCATCATTTTTGTACCAGACAATTTTATTTTGATGCCATATTTGATGGAATAAAAGTAATAACCTGGAATATTTCAAAATCAAATCAAAACTGAGTAAAGATCAATGAATTTTGTTTTTCATGAAGTACTTGAGAACCTTGCTCCGGGGGGGGGGGGGGGGGGTAGTGTCATTTACAAGGTGTACATCATTACGCGTGTGGAAAAACAAGATAAAAAAGCATTGTTTTTCATGGTCGGGCGATAGTACTCGCGTACATTTAAATATGGTTCAAAATCTGCAAAATCAGGGAAAAAGGGATTACTTTTAACAGATGTTACTTTAAAAGGGTATCTTTCAGGACTTGAATACTTGTTTAGGCCGTATTCTGAGATTGAACAAGATAATTAGCCTTTTTAGGGCTCCATTTTTTGAAAGTCCATACCGGCATGGGTGATACACCTGGGTAATGACACTGCGAGGCATTTTGTCAACAAATTTTATTATACATGTAAAATCTTGAGAAAATGCCATCTTTTAGCAGGGAGCCGCTTGACTGGGAAAAAACATCATACTCAAACAGGAGATCTTGAAATTTTCGCGAAGTTCTACCTCAAAGCTTGAGATCTCTCCACCAAAAAGAGACAGTTGGAGTCTTCATGTATTATTGTTTTCAATGTATGTTATATGTGTATGCATGTATGGTATTGTGTGTATATACATCAAATGGCTTTTAAAAAGTATTGAATTTGAACTACATACGAATGTTTTTTAACCCCTCCCCTCGTGGCCCCCCCCCCCCCTACAGACCACTCCACTGTATCACCAGAGGATATGAAGACCCCTGTCATCTGTACTGGGGAATGAATGACTGGCTGGCCTGACCCAGATGTAGAATGTGATTCCAAAGCTGATCGAGACGCTTACGAAATGCAGCACAAGTATGGATGACTATTGATACATGGACTTTCATCTGGGGTACTCGGACGCACCAGCTGCGGTTATTACCAACCTCTCATCGCTGATTGACAGAAGAAACGAATCAGCGGCATTGGGTTTAAACGTATAAACCTATCGGTAATGTCTTCCACTGTCTGTCGTTTGGCACTTACGTTCAACAGATTATGCAAAAAGCTGTGTGAAAACATACTGTATACAATGACATAATTTCGTATAGTCGCGTTTTATATTCATGAATTGTGGGACTTGTTAATCCACAAAATTCTCAACTTCCTTGTTACCTACAGCAACGTGAATGAAAATGCAATGATAATTGCCAGAAAATAAAGTCCCACAATTTCTCATCGCTGCAGCAAAATTGTAACAATTTGCTACTCAACAATAATATGATGTATACAATATTTCACACTCCTGATGTTTGGAATCATGCTGAACTCGTGTTTTTAAAGGAGGTTCTTCTTTTTATCAGTCTCGCAAACGCTGCTAGATATTTTCTTCTCATCAACAAGATTACTGATCTATGACGACTAGATAATCAGTAAACTGCAGTTAATACTGGCTTGTTTTTCTGCATAAAGTCATGATCTACTTGTACTTTTGCCGTTTGTTCTGAAACAATTAAAAAACAGGCAAGCGTCAGTGCAGTGACATGATCCTATGAAAACTCCCTGTCATCCTCCAAAACATATTTTCATGATGCCACCCTGCAAAGGCCCTTATGACCATACGCGATATTATAAGTGTTAACTGACCTTTATCTTCACATCTGCTAAATCCTGAATACAGAACATGTATTAAGTGCAGACATCGTACCATCGCCAGTTCTCTCGAGACTGAGAGGCATCGGAAATTCACTCGCTTCCCATTCCTTGATAACAGAAATCTAGATACTTTCTGTGATTAATACTGATTTTCCTAGCGTCATACGTAAGGACAATTGTTTGTAAATTTTCTCGTGATTGCCATCTAAAATTCTCTGATGATAGAAATGTTGGACTTGCTACATTGGCTGTGGAGCATCCATACTTTGGCTGCGAAATTTTCTTTTATTTGGAGCCAAACTGGGAAATAACAAAAAACTCAGCCCATGCTGTACCAGCTCTGCTAGCAATTACCTAACTAGGATCAGTGGCTGATATCAAGTTCGGTGTTGCCAAATCTTGGTGTTAGTGTGACTACAAAAACACGGGCTAGAACAGCTTTGAACTTTGAAATCAGGCCTGGTCCCTTGTGTTTGAGCTTGAGCTTGAAATTATGACATATTTAATTACATCTGATGATTTGTGTTGAATTATCACATCTGCTGAACAATGTCACAGTTGTGTTCATGAATTTATCAATGATAACTTCTCCCATCACCAAGTCCTAGAATTCGAATTTTTCTTATGTTGGCGCCTGAAGTTCAGTGCTATAAATAGAAGTGTCCAACTTGATCTACGAAACCTGTGAATACAGAAAATCACACAATACTTTTGGCAGCATAACTGAATCGGTGAATATTTTTGTTATAAGATCTGTTGAGCTCATTGGTGCAACTTAAACAACACACCATGATTGTGCTTGCTGTCACTCCACTGTTATGCACACTTGGTAGTGTAATCATCAGTATTGTAACTTTGACTGAGCTCATCGTTGGAGTTGGTTTAGCCAGATGATTTTATAAAACACCATTACCGACTTGAATTATT
>JZLH01S0024570.1:5148-18961 GCA_001188425.1 Eucidaris tribuloides | reverse complement strand
GAATTTCACACTGTCAAAAGGTATTCACAATTACATCATAGTTATTCATATAACATTATAATTTAAGTCTTTAAACGCTTATGACAGCTATAAAAATGAACTGTTGTCACGCGGTCACGCATTTGTGTCACGCGAGTCACATTTTCTTTGAGGCCATTTCTCGCAACAATGGAAATTTGGCACAACTCTAATTACGCATGAATTGAGAGCTAGGGTATTCAGTTTCTAGTTCAGCAAAACTAACTTAAATCACACTTGTAGTTTCATAGGAAAATCAATTTGAATAAAGTACTGTCAAAATTCCTCTTTTTATCACTGTCCGCGAGTCACGTCAAAGAAATTGCAATATATATAAAAAGTATTATTTGAACAATCATTTCAAGACTGAATCATGTATTGCCAATGCCTTGATTCAAAAACATGTTAAATTTGTTTTGAATAAAGCCAGTTTGATAACAGTAAGACATTGACCTGAAATTTTGTTCAAATGTCACGCGAGTCCTACTGGAATGGGTGCTTGAGTTATTATGGTGATAAGGCCCAAATCAGACATGTAGGAAGCCTTGTGACCTTTGACCTTTGACCTATCACCTCCAAAATCTCATCAATTAATTGGTGCCTCACAATACGTACTGTACCCAAGTTTCAACAAAATGCGATAAGCCATTCTTAAGTTATCACGTAAAAGACAAAAGGTATGGGGCCTCTTGACCTTTGACCTTTGACCTTTCAACTCTAAAATCTCATCAGTTCATTGTTGCCTTATGATACATACTGCACCCAAGTTATATCAAAATCCCACCCGCTGTTCTCAATTTATTGTGGTAACGAGCCCAAATCAGATATGTATTAGGCCTTGTCACCTTTGACCTTTGACCTTTGAACTCCAAAATCTAATCAGTTCATCGATGCCTTATAATACATACTTCACTCAAGTTCTTAAAGGTAAATGACATTATTGGGGGGGTTCCATGACATTTGCTCCGGCGACAATTGCTCCGACGATTATTTCATGCACTAACCCTGACCTAAACCCTAACCCTAACCCTAATCCTAACCCTAACCCTAACCCTATTCTGAACTAGAAAGCCAATGGCAACCCTAACCATAACTCTTTGTCTTCTGAAATATTGTCACCGGAGCAATTGTCGCCGGAGCAAATGTCGGGTCACCGATTGGGGGTAGTCCTCAACTTGGGCTGAAACAACTCTAGAATCAAGTAAACTCTGCCAGGATTATCCTGTGAAAATCTTTTAGTCAAACGTTGACTCATTCTAGAATAACTAATGTCCATTGTCCCTCGTGGCAGGCATACCTGCTGTGTGGCTCTCTATGGGGCTTATTTTTATCGTACCCGGATAAAAATGTGTTCATGCTTGATTCTCCTTAAGTAAACAAATTACAGACAAATCCTTCCAGCTGGGAGATCCACTCCAGGTAGTGTATAGTTGTATACATTTCAACTCATTTGGTTCTTGAGGCATTTTCGTGTTCCCAATCATGTCACTAACCTTTAAGTTATCGCATAAAAGACAATACATGTAGGTATGGGGCCTTTTGACCTTTGACCTTTCAACTCTAAAATCTCATCAGTTCATTGTTGCCTTATGATACATACCTCACCCAAGTTACATCAAAATCCCACCAGCTGTTCTCAATTTATTGTGGTAACGAGCCCAAATCAGACAAGGATTAGGCCTCATGACCTTGACCTTTGACTTTTCAACTCCAAAATCTTATCAGTTCATCGATGGCTTATAATACATACGTCACTCAAGTTACATTAAAATTTGACCAGTCATTCTTAAGTTATTGCGTAAAAGACAATAGGTATGGGGCCTCGTGACCTTTGACCTTTGACCTCTAAAATCTCATCAGTTCATTGTTGCCATATGATACATACCTTACCCAAGTTACATCACAATCCCACCTGCTGTTCTCAATTTATTGTGGTAACGAGACCAACTTAGACATTTATTAGGCCTCGTGACCTTTGACCTTTGACCTTTCAACTCCGAAATCTAATCAATTCATTGATGCCTTATTATACATACTTCACTCAAGTTACATTAAAATCCGACCAGTCGTTCTTAAGTTAACGCATAAAAGACAATAGGTATGGGGCCTCTTGACCTTTGACCTTTCAACTCTAAAATCTCATCAATTCACAACTTCATTGCCTTATGATACATACCTCACACAAGTTACATCAAAATCCCACAAGCTGTTCTCAATTTATTGTGGTTTGTGGTAACGAGCCCAAATCAGACATGTATTAGGCCTCGTGACCTTTGACCTTTGACCTTTCAACTCTAACATCTAATCAGTTCATTGATGCCTTAGAATACATACTTCAACCCAGTTACAGTAAAATCCAACCAGTCGCTCTTAAGTTATCGCAGTAAAAAGCAAAAATCAGACATGTTTTAGGCCCTTTGACCTTTGACCTTTCAACTCCAAAATCTATTCAGTTCATCGTTGCCTCATAGTACATATTTGGTCCTAGTTACATCAAAATCTGATCAGCGGTTCTTAAGTTATCGCGGTAACGAGACGCACGGACGGACAACCCGAAAACATGATGCCTCTGGCAACTACGTTGCGGAGGCATAAAAAAAAATCTAATATTTTTAGATGCCGGATTTTTTAAACCGGCTTGAATGCCTTCCTTTAAAAGTGTTCCCAATCATGTCATTAGCTTAGTTTAACCCTAACTGGGGAGGGGGGGGGGGACAAATCGACCCCCTCCTCAACGAATTTCGCAACTACTTCGCCGCACAAATTTTTTTTGACCACGTCACTGGCTGACTTTTTACTTTTGAATCTTGCGCATCTTTTGAGACCATTTTCGCGAAATTTAGATACCGTTTACACGACTTATATATACATTTATACATGTCAGCTCAAAAACTTGATTTTGTGTACAAAATCAATATAAATCGTGTTTTCAGCCAAAAATCATAAATGTTAATTGTTCTTACTTTTACTGGTTGACTTGAAATGAATTGATTTTATGCTGTTTTTGACTGTAAAAGTGTCCCCGATAAAGTTCATCAAAAAAACAATAAAAAACAAAAGGTCGAGAAAACAGTTAATTCACAAACCAATAAAATACATAAGAAATTAATTCTGATTGGGCAAATTTTTTGTAGATAATTGTTGGAAAGGTCAAAATAAGTATTTTCACCAAAAATTAGCATTCTACTAGCTATTGTAAGTGAGTTATTATAGGCGAAAACATAATTTCATACACTTATTTGCATAATTTATTACTTAAAAAATAGAAAAAAAATCAATTTTCGACAATTTTACTATACAGTCATGTAGTTTACACCTGCCTCCATGCGCATGCAAATTTTCGCGGCTCACGCAATCTGCGGCCGAGATCTGGGGGTGGGGGGTCAAATTGTCCCCCCCCCCCCAGTAAAACCTGCTCTGAAATAGCCCAGTTAAAATACAGTAGGGTTAATGCTTGTTTTGTTTTTGTTTCCCTCCTACAGATCTATGCTGCCTTAGCTATAGGTGCAGCATCATACATCATTCATGAGCATCAACATGAAACAACAGGTATGATAATGTCCATGACTATAGTGGTGATGGAGATGGGCTGTAAATGTTGTAAATGATGTTTCAAAATTGTAAAACAGTTAGGGGCATCTGAAGGAATTTGTCTTTAATCACGTCATTGTTTTGTCTCATTGTCAAATTGATGAGGAAAACAAGCTGTTCCAAATAACAGTGTTGTATATGGGGCCACTACATGTAGTTCCGAGACCAAGGCTGCCCACTGGCCCAAAACACTACTTTTCCATATAGGGTTTGTACAGGTGCCTCGGACCTGAACCAAGGCCAAGACCACCAATTATTGGCCTCGGGGCCAGCCTTGGATGCAACTCTGGCGACTCTGCCACATAAAATATGGCCCAAGGATTTTGCTGCATCAACCATTCTGGGCCCCTATACAGGGTGGCCCAGAAGATGCTACGAAAGTATGATCGCTAATTTCTTCACCATTGTGGCAAAATGTCATTAATTTTTATTTCGTTGGTTAGAAACATTCTTTTTCCAATAAATGATACAAAGATCATTGATTTTGAGTGAGGCGTTTTGATTCTAGGCCATTTTTCGGAGGCGAATGCAACTTCCCAAATTTGCCAATTCGTCAACAGCGGCGGTCATCGGAACGCCGAGATATTCAGACAACTCAGCTTGCCATACCAGACAAAAGGCGATGACAATGGAGAAATAGCTCGCATCGTCTTCCTAATGAAAGCGAGGGCATGCCAGCCCTTTGTCATCGCGGTTTGTCAGCTGTTTGTCCGGTATGGCAAGCTGAGATGCCTGAATATCTCGACGTTCCGATGACCGCCACTGTTGAAAAATTGGCAAATTTGGGAAATTGCATTGCCTCCGAAAAATGGCCCAAGAATCAAAACGCCTTACTCAAAATCAATGATCTTGGTATCATTTTATTGGAAAAAGAATGTTCTAACCAACGAAATAAAAATTAATGACATTTTGCCAATAATGGTGAAGAAATTAGCGATCATACTGGTAGCATTCTTTCTGGGCCACCCTTTATAGCCCACCCATATTACCAAAACTGTATGGTCAAGTTGATAACAGTGAAAAACAAGGATATTTTGTTTCAGTCCAGTACAAATTGAGACTTTTACACTGTACCCTGTCCCTGTACCTTACAAAATAAGTAAAGTAAACAAAAGAATAACAAAATTCTTTAAAATACAGTTATGTGTGACGGTAAAGTGTGACTCGTCACCACAATACCCTGATAAAGTCGCAGACACCAAAGCTAGGGAAAGCGCTAAATACGGTAATGGGATGTAAAAGTTAAAAGTCAAGTGTCTTCAGAAATCACAAGTTTTATGATCTTCACTTGCTGCAAGAGTTTAAATATTTGTATTTTTCACCCGAGACGTTCTTTCCATTTTCATGTTTTGTAAGATGTGCGACTTTATCAGGGTATAGTGGTGACAGGTCACAAATATGTGTACTGGTATTATGAGAGAACTGCAATCATGGTTGAAATGATATGGGATATTATTTTAATTATATTTTTTCACTGGAAACTCATTGTGTATAGACATGGAATTGCCTCTTTGCATTAGCATCAGAAACATTCAGCCTTTTGTTTTTGTTTCCTCTCTCGTTTTTTGCAAACTTAGCTCTTGCATCAAGCGAACCCTTACCAGCAGACACAAAGGAGAAAGATGCCATGTTTATCGCGACGTGTGTGGATATAGCCTTCTTCTCTCTGCTCTTCATTTTCTCCGTCCTCCTTCTATATGGCGTCAAAAACGTGAGTATGAAACTGCTGCATGAGGCCTAACTCAAGGCCAAGGACACTGACGAAAGTAACCAGTTGGAGACAATTTGATTTCACTATAACATGCATTTTCAATAGACCCCAACACGAGTAAACTTGTACTTCTATTCACTTTTGCCTGCCAAAAATTGTTTTTACTAGCCAAATTACTAGCCAAACAACTTCTGACGAAGGGGGCGGGGGGGGGGGGGGGGGGGCAGGCGGGCCAATGACAATAAAAATGACCAAAACCTTTTTTGCCCACACCCAAAAAATTAAACTGCCAAATTACTAGCCAAACAACTTCTGAGAAGCAGGGGAAGCCGACGACGACAACGACCAAAACCATTTTTTGCCTGCCAAAATTTTTTTACCTGCCAAATTACTAGCCAAACAGTGCGCTTGTTCGTAATATTTTCCTTCTACATGTTTTCCGGGAGGTTTTTTCATAAAGCGGAAGGTTGGTGGGACGGCGGGAGGATGAGCTCGGTGGTGGGAGAGTTGACAGCCCTGACTTAGTCTCCAACGGGTTAATAAGTATAGGAGCAAGTCCAAGATATCGCGCACGTTACGTATGGGACATTCAGAGACTTTAACCATCTAAAATATAATGTTAAGTTGCTTGAATTTTTTTAGTTTCTGATTTATACATGTATGTATGGTATCTGGGAGAAAAATATTCATTGAAGGATGGTGACATTTGACCTTGGCAATAATACCTTACATAAGAAAATGTATCGCGTTACGTATGGGACCACAAAAAATGATGTTTATTTTTTTTAAATTGAGTTGAAAACTCTGAAAGTATTTAAATCAACAACTTGAAATTCTGTGTGGTCAAGATTATTTGGGCAAAGTTTCATTTCATACAGAAAAGTACTTTTCGTACAGGCACTACTTAACGTCGGAAAAGTATGTATGGGACAGTTAAAGATTGGGTTAGGGATTTGCAAGTCCATTACTTCCCTTCGTTATCAACACCAAACGGTAGTTTAGTACTTACAAATGGTGTGTTGAAAGTCGGAGATCCATACGTCATGAATTTGTCGTTTTATGAGAAAAACTAATAACGACATGTTACCAGAATGTTGTTCTTTCTGTGAGTTTCAATTTTGCTCAAAATTCGAATCGCGGTTACTGTGCACCGTAGCAAGACGAGCGGAGCGCTCTGATTGGTCAATCGGCTATCCCCTGCGCGACCTTTGGCTAACGGCTGATCGGACCATTTTGGAATGGCACATGCACGTTTGACGTCGCGGATTTTTTAAAATTTGCTCCTGAGCAAATGGAAAAAGGATGAAGTTTAACCGTCCAGATTTTAACCAAAACTCAATATTTTACCCCAAGTCTCTATGAGAGGTGTTTATTTATATCAATCTTCACACTGGATATGATTTCAGCTGATTTTATTCATCTAGATGTTTTTTGACGTGCAAAAGAATAACCCAATCTTTAAGTATGGGACATTTTGTCCCCTATTGATATAATGTGGAGATATCAACATTAAAGGGTCTTTGGTCAAATTTTTATGGTTTATAGAATTAATTGAAGAAATTACACCAACCACCACTTATCCAGGTATACTTTAATGTTATCAAGTAAGAAATTGAGTATATTTTCACCCATATGGGGTCATTTTACCCATTTTATGGCTATGGATGGTATTTTGAGGAAAAGGTGTCATTCAAACCTCTCTGTATTGATCCAAAATTGTTTTTGAGGTTTCTTATATGGATGAGATAGTAGAACAGGTAAACACCATCTATAAATGTGACAAAATTCAATTTACTTAAATTTTTGCAAAGAGGGGACAAAAATTTGACATAACACTTCAGTATCCCTCAGTGTAGTCCCACATGTAGCATTTCATGTATGGTTGCGTATTCTCCTCGGGGTGGTGTTGAAGAGCAAAATTTGGGGTAGAAATGATGTTCCACATTGTTTCTTCATGACCCATAGCCAATCAAACACCTAAATGCAGTATAATTTCAGATAGAGTCAATTTATGAAGTTTTTGGTTTGTCCATTCACTTTGTGTTATAATGTCCCCTACGTAACACAATGTCCCATACGTAACAGTTTTTAAATGGATTAATAAATAAAGGTCTAATTAAATTTTCACAGCTTAAAGGGACCGAAAAGTCGCATATCGTGGTGGTTTCGATGTGGCCCAGCTCGGGTAATATTCAGGAATGCCCGTATACTTTCGGAAAACGAGCGCGCACGAATTGTGTGCAATTCCCTATGCAGCACGTATTCACCCGAAGAAAGGCGAACTAAGCCCAACCGACCCTCATCGGCAATTCTGTTCGAAGCTCCACCATTGTTGTTACGCACCACTGAACTCTACACTACGTAGCATAGAGTTCAGTGTTACGCACGGCCTTGCAATAGGGGCAAGCGTAAGGTAAATAAACGTACATGATATGCGATTTTACGGTCCCTTTAATAGGGCATTTTACTTTCAAAATGAATAAATTAGAACATCCCAGAGTTTCATTAAATTAAGTCTTCAATTCTTGGAGAAAACTTAAAAAAAGGTGTTCAATTTTGTTACGTATGGGACATTTCATGCTTGGACAGCACCTAATTTGCATAATTAATTAATTAATGCTCAACTCTCTTAGCACAATTAAATAAGATGATAAAGGATTTATGTCCATACATGAATTAAATATTAGATGTCTCAGTTATTTAATATCAATTTTTTGAATTGTCCCATACGTAATGCCAAGGTTTACATTTATGCAAATTAACTCCTTAGAATTTGCATAAATTTGCATAATATGATGTTGAATTGTACAGAATCAAAAATTTTAATTTTGAGCTTCCCAATGGTATTAAATGTTTTTTCATTAAAATCAAGATGAAATTTTGGCATCTGAGGTTACGTTATCTTGGACTTGCCCAGAACCGAACTCCTCATTTGTTTTTAAAGGGGGTTATCTCCTTAGAATATTACAAACAAATAAACTTTTATGAAATCACAAATAAAAGTAAGCTTGTTTATTGTTTTACTTGAAATCATGTATCTATAGAAATTGATTATTTTCACTGGTATTGAAATTACTGCATGACTGTTTTGTTTTGACTTTACATTTATAAATGTCTCACTGCTACTACACAGTTCAGCTGAACGCACAATCACCACAAATTTATGTACCTGAAAATTTGTTCATTTCTGCTAAAAAAAAAATCATATGGTTAAATTATTTTATTCTGGGATTTGTGTGTGTTTTCATCAAAGATATAGGCCTATATCAAATGATATAAAAAAAAATACAATAAGGCACAAGAAATTGGTCATGTTATGAAAATGGTGAAAAAAAAAATCAACAACAAAATAAAGATTATTTTTTCCCCCATTTTTTGTTTAAAAATGGAAACGTCACATGATGAGTTGGCAATGCATTGATTCCAAATTCTAAAAAAATTGATCCTTTTCCCCACTGATGGCAGTAATATTGGGGTTAATTATTTAAAATTTGCAGCAACCAAAAAATGATTTAAATCAACTTAATCTGATTTGATTTTAAATCAACAATGATATATTAAAACCAACCCTGCTATATGTACCTTCCAAGGTCTTTGAGTTTGAAGTACAGCACTGCTGACACATGATGTATGTACATATACTTTGTTGGAAAGTTTTCAGATTTTTTTTGCCACACCACTTCAAGTTCCCAGACAATTTTTTTTTTCATCCCCTGCAGGAACAACCACAAGAAAATGATATGACTCACACTTCCACAGACACTGCTAATACAGCTCACAGTGTCTCACAGAAATAAAGTTTAGGCCTACTTTCATTTTTTACGATATACTACACCTACATATACATACATGCATGTAATGGGCAAACATATATTGATTTTTTTTTTTTTTTACAGAATTGTAGTGTGAGTTGGCGAGTTGCATGCATAGGATGTTGTTGAATCATGACTTAACAACTAAAGTTTTTAGAAAGTATCATATTTAAACGGGAAGTCCACCCGACATCAAGTTAGTTTTAATGATTTAGGCAGAAAAAATGAGAGAAACATATTAATGAAAGTTTGGCGAAAATTCACCAAAGAATAACAGAGTTATGAATTTTCAAAATTTCAATTTTGTAATGCATATATGTGAGCAGCTCTCCATATGTCATGTGATATAAATTCCATAAATTGCAATTTTTTTGGTTCATTATAATTGAATTTTTTTTCATAGAAATATGTATGCAATAATGTTTCTGATTATATGTGTATTAGTGTATATATTGAATTCACAGTTAAAATCATTTTCAATTTCTGAGAAAATAGCACTTTATGGAATTTGTAGATCGGTGAGCTGCTCGCATGTGACATTACAAAATTAAAACTTTAAAAATTCATAACTCTGTTATTCTTTCTTGGATTTTCGCCAAACCTTCATTAATAGGTTTCTCTCATTTTTTTCTGATTTATTGAAATCAACTTGACGTCAGGGTGGACTACTAGACTTCCCCTTTAATGCATTGTTGGTGAATGTACATGTATGTGTTCTATGATTCACAATACTCTAATAGAATATGGACAAAACTTGTGTGCCAGTGCTACTCGCTGCACAAAGTACACAGGTCAGAAATCATGTAAAATGAAAAACTGTACATCTGTGTGGGCTCAATGGCTCATCTTTGTGTAGTGTACATATTTGATGGAGTGATGAGGTACTAATTGTCTTATCATCTGAAAAAAAAAAAATTAATAATCAACTTTGGAGGAGACATGTACTGTCCAATTTGTACGTAAAATTCCAGAAGCTATAGGCCTATAGGTGATTGCCTATTTTATCAGTAGAAAACATGCTCTAAACTCACTCATACTTGTAGGCATTGTTGTATCCGATTCTGAGGCTGGACTCGAGGCCAATTTTTGATGGTCTCGGTCCAAGTCTTGGTCTTGGAACCAGTGGTCTTGGATACAACACTGCTCGGGGGGGGGGGGGGGAGTTAGGGAGAGGGGTGTTACAAGCTTCAATGAATGCCTGCTGACAATTAAAGGCAAGGTTCACCCTGACATCAAGTTGGTTTTAATAAAAGCAGAACAATGAGAGAAACAAATTAATGAAAATTTGGCGAAAATCCACCAAAGAATAACAGAGTTATGAGGTTTCAAAGGTTTCAATTTGTGACGTCACATGCGAGCAGCTCCCCATATGTCATGTAATGTAAATTTCATAAATTGTCATTTTTAATGGTCCGTGATAATAGAATGGAATTTTTTTTTCACAGAAGCATTTATGAAATAATGTTTCTGATAACATATTGAATACACGGGTAAAATCATTTTCAAATTTCTGAGAAAACGACACTTTTATGGAATTTATATCATGTGACATACGGGGAGCTGCTCGCATGTGACGTCACAAATTTAAAACTTTAAAATTCCATAACTCTGTTATTCTTTGGTGGATTTTCACCAAACTTTCATTAATATGTTTCTCTCACTGTTCTGCTTCTATTAAAACCAACTTGATGTCAGGGTGAACCTTGCCTTTAACTGAAGGACACTGAATTCTGCTAAGATTATAGTGTGCCCAGGTCTGTCCACTTTCCAAAAAGCTTGATGTGTCACTTTCCAATCATCTACGAGGACCTACTCCATAATATTTAATAAACACTTCAGTCAACACAAGCAAATTCTAGCCCTGAATCCCCTGAACTAGCCACTACAACCCTGGCTAGCTAGTTCATAATCTCAAGAGAGATGATCTGTATCATTTGAGGAAGTATTCCTGATATATTTAATCACATCTAATAAAAGAAGTCATATGGCTTCATTAAGGCAATAATTCTTAACATTTTACTCCATATATCTTTACAAGAGGGCAGCCCAGTTTGATATTACATTTGATTCATGTTCAGCAATCAGCAGGTAATTATTGTCTCCGGATATCGCAGCATTCTCCAAATATATATACTTCTTAACTCCCTATGGGGCACTAGCGCAAGTTGCCTCACTGTACAAAATAAGACCCCCTTGCTTTAAAAATTATTTTCCGGAAATACAGAAATTGTTTTTATACCCAGACTAAAAAAACCCAAGAGGTTAAAGGCTTCCTGTCAAGGGGAAATTCACCCACACAGATTAGATTTACTCCTAAACAACAATCACATACTTATATGTGACCCACTACACCTAATTGTAGGCATTCAACTCTGCTTGGTTGAAAACGTAGGAGAAAAGTAGGGGCAAAATTCTCCAAAAAGTAAAAGAAAAGTATGATTCAATCCACCCAAGACAGAGGAAAGTAGGATATCTATAAGTAGTGTTGGAGAAGTAACCCTGAAGAAAATGGAAACGTGGAATACGCAGGAAAAATTATAAGATTGGCGAAAAAGCAGAAATCTGCAAAAACAAATTTTCCTTCACAAACAGGTGATGATGGTAGTTATGGTACTCTCAGCTACAACCTATAAAGACTACTCAACTCCAAACAAGTATTAAACCTATCACAAAGGGGGTTTTTGACAAAAAGTAGGAAAATGTAGGAAAATAAGGATTTTTTTAGGGGGGAATAGGAAAATTAGGATTTTCAGAGATATGTAGGAAAGAAGCAGAAAAAGTAGGACCAGTTGAAGGCCTGCTTATTGCTGAAACAACAAATAAAAAAAAATTGTTGAAAAATTCTAAATTGAGCTATAGCTGTCTGAAGTGGGAGAATCAAATCACAAACTTGTCAATAATGTAAATAAGGTAAATAAAACTTTTGATTGCCCAGTGTATATGGAATATTTTCTTGAGTGATTTAGGGATTGGAAAAGACAGTAAATGAATAAATGATAAATAAAGAAATGTTCACAACTGATCCTTCACAGTTTTCAGAAAAAGTCATGAAAAAGTCATTAATAATATTTCCTTTTCTCCACAACCATGACAGAAAATATTCTGTTCAAGGTTCATTATATAACCATAATGTAGTTTATGACAAAACCAAGCTTTGGGGCTTGCATTTTGGGTAACACTGATGCTCTAAATTTGAGGTAAAAGATGGTGGTATTTACTTGTATCTTTACAGTGGATCTTATTCACCTACATACGATTAGGATGCTAAAAAAATATATGTTGCTACATGTAGAAACATAACCCTTTGCGTGCGAATGTTGCATCTGTGCACAATCCTGCAATTAACTATCGTAATAATCATTTTTTTCCTTCTAAGCGGAGGGCCGAAGGCAGAAAATGAGGGTTTCGTTTCACCCCCTGTACAAACTAAGTAGACCATGTTTATTTTCAAGCTTATAGCATAACAAACAATATTCAAGAGGTCTACCTCAAAAAATTTGTTGCGAACACCTCCAAATCCAAGATGGCGTCCAAAATGGCCGCCGTTTTCATAAATGTTCAAGTTTTTAAGATGAAATTTGTTTAAAACGTGCAGGTTGTTACTGACATGTATAACTATGATTCTTTAGTGATTTAAAGGCAAGGTTCACCTGACCATCAAGTTGGTTTTAATAGAAGCAGAACAGTGAGAGAAACATATTAATGAAAGTTTGGTGAAATCCACAAAGAAATAACAGAGTTATGGAATTTAAAGTTTAAATTGTGACGTCACATGCGAGCAGCTCCCCGTATGTCATGTGAATATAATTCCATAAAAGTGTCGTTTCTCAGAAATTTGAAAATAGTTTTACCCGTGTATTCAATATGTTATCAGAAACATTATTCATAAATGCTTCTGTGAAAAAAAAATTCCATTCTATTATCACGGACGGCATTAAAAATGGACAATTTATTAAATTTACATTACATGAACATATGGGGAGCTGCTCGCATGTGACGTCACAAATTGAAACCTTTGAAACTCATAACTCTGTTATTCTTTGGTGGATTTTCGCCAAATTTTCATTAATTTGTTTCTCTCATTGTTCTGCTTTTATTAAACACCAACTTGATGTCAGGGTGAACCTTGCCTTTTAATTGTCAGGCAGGCATTCATTGAGCTGTAACACCCCTCTCCCTAACTCCCCCCCCCCCCCCGAGCAGTGTTGTATCCAAGACCATGGTTCCAAACCAAGACTTGGACAGAGACCATCAAAAATTGCCTCCGAGCCAGCCTCAGAATCGGATACAACAATCCTAACAAGTAATGAGTGAGTTTAGAGCATGTTTTCTACTGATAAATAGGCAATCACCTATAGGCCTATAGGCTTCTGGAATTTTACGTACAAATTGGACAGAACATGTCTCCTCCAAAGTTGATTATTAATTTTTTTTTTTTCAGATGATTAAGACAATTAGTACTCATCACTCCATCAAATATACTACACAAAGATGAGCCATGAGCGCCCACACAGATGTACAGTTTTTTCATTTTACATGATTTCTGACGACTGTGTACTTTGTGCAGCGAGTAGCACTGGCACAACAAGTTTTGAGTCCATATTCTATTAGAGTAGTTGTGAATCATAGAACACATACATGTACATTCACAACAATGCATTAAAGGAAGTCTAGTGTAAGT
>JZLH01S0024569.1:32731-51645 GCA_001188425.1 Eucidaris tribuloides | reverse complement strand
TACCATTCGTTTCCTGATCTTCCTGCCTGACAGACTTGTTTAAATTCAGTAAATTTGATGATTTGTGTTGTCGTACGAAAATGCTTGAAAAAGAATCGATTTTAAAACACTTGATTTGGTATAGATCCATGATTTGTATTCATTTATATTTCCTGTATTTCATTTCACACTTTGCGAGAAAGAAAATACTTTTCCTGGATATTTGTGTAAAATTTAGGTTTATATTTTGTCTGAAAATGTTGAAAACTATGCAAAAAGTTAAACCTAATAATAACTCAATAAATTGAACGAAGTCCAACTCTTGTCCTGAACAGAAAATTTATTTGACAAAAATATCAAAGCCTTGTCAGACATCGTCAGTTTTAAGAGAAAAGAGTATTTATACATCGCTGTTGTTGGTAAGCACATATTGCAAAGCCTTTTCCTTGCAATAAAACTGACTGCGATATTAAACCAGGCACTGCAAAACCATAACTGTAAATTTAAATAAATAGGGTACCTGTGCTAAGCTCAGGAACCAGGCATTTTGAAATAAATATCCCATTTCTGAAAAAAAATAAACGCCTTCATTGAAACGCGTGGGTACCGTTAACCAATTCAGGTATCTCCTTTGACTGTTTGGGTCTTGTTCTGACAGAATAGACTGAGGTGAATTTGAAGGTCCGGCACAACGCAATGGTACTGAGAAAGTATAGATATTAAAGGTATTGTTCGCGTTGACATCGGGAAGGAAAGAACGGTGACAAACCTCATTCAATCATCAATTTCGAACAGCTTGAATATCTATTTGAAATTTGTTTTTATATCGCTTTCATCAGGGTGGTGGGAAATTTATTCCTTTTTTCTCCGTCTCACGTCAAGCTAAGTGAGTACACAGGTCATCACTGAAATTTCACCTTTTATTAAAGAGTATGCACCCAATCTGCCAATGTTATTTATATATGTCGTGTGTGTGTGTGTGGTGTGTGTAGTCGTGTGTGGTGGTGGTGTGTGTGTGGTGTGTGGCATGTCAGGCTGTAACGTGCGTGTGTCTGTGTAGTGGTGTTTTGGTGTTGTGTGTGTGTGTGTGTGTGTGTGTGTGTGTGTGTGCATCTGTGTGTATATGTACGTGTACGTGTTTGCTTTCGAGTGTGCATTTATAGTGTGAAGACATGTGTATATCAGAAAAAAGTCAACAAACCTATTTTAATCATCAATCTGTGTAAATATTAAAAGTTCAGGTGAGCCCCAAAACATGCTTACCTTGCCTCTAATGCTCTAAGTAGACAGGAGATAATCTCGCTCCCTATAGCTACAAGTTTACAGTAAAAAAAAAATCATTTAGACCTTAAAGTGATAGGCTAACTTGTGGAGCTTCAATTAAAAAAAAAGTCAAAGTTTGATATCTGAGCTACATAGTAGTGTTCAAATGGACAAATAAACACCCTAGAATACAAAAGTTTGGAAAGTTATACTGCTAATGGCAAGGTATGCATGAATAAACAATTTTTTCTCCGGTGGATGATAAACTAGCCTAGATCTGCACACAGTAAGTCTATGGGAGGAAATGGGCAGGTGAATTCGGTCAATTTGAATGCTTGTAAATTTTCACTTTTTTAAAGCACTACATTATCATTTTGAAATACATTTTTTTTTCAGGGCGTCGTTTTTAGACCTTTTCAAATACACTTTAAGCGTGGAGGATTATGTAGCTCACATTTGTTTTACAAGGAAGGTGGAACGAAAGTGACATGGGGAGATGCACATCTTAGGGAGGTGGAACTAAAGTTGAGTAAATCAGGCGTTGAAAGCAGAAAAAGTGGTGCAAATTTCGTTTTGCTTGCCAGGGGCGAAACTCCTATGGCTCTGCGGGGGGGGGGGGGGTGGCAGGTGCACCCAGTGCACCCCCAGCCTACGCCCTTGTTTTAACTGTGGTAAATGTTAGCCAGTGGCTTTAAACTGACACACGAGGTTTTTCTCGTCTCATTCAACTCAAGACTCTTACTGGGCACCGAAGTAGTTAACCAATATTTTATATCCCTCGGTTGTAGGTCGCTAGAGTCATCTGTCAGTCAGATGGCATTACACGAAACCTTTATGGTGTGACAAGGCGGGTTAGGCATTCCACCAAAGTAACAGAGCGAAAACATCCCGATGCGATCGCGACGACAAGACATTGAATTTCCGCTCGGGGCTTGATGACAGTTGACTGATTTTTAAATCGAGTATGCCCAGATTTGCAATGATACGAACAATAAGAGTGAGGATAATTATACAAATGCAATTTGACGTGAGAATAAATAGCAGCTAGATTTGTCTTTCATTTATGTTGAAATCCAGAACAAAGATGACCAAATTCTTTTCATTTTTTCTTTCATGTTTTCTATCAAGAAATCACACAAATACACATATGGGTGAACTGTGATTGCAGAAATCAATTACTCGACATTAAGCTCAATTCCATTTTCGGGAAAACATATCTAAACTTACCTGATTTTCATGTTTTAATAGGTTGAGATGCTCACAGAATAAGGACGATACAATTGCTTTCTTAAATCTTTTACACACAAACACACACAGATATACAAACATACACACACACACACACATACGTACGTATATATATTCACACACACACACACACACACACACACACACACACACACACAGATGCGAGCGTCTAGAAACAGACATTCTTGAAATCATACTTTATTTTTTTAAACTAAACACACTGATAAACTTGTATTTGGTTGGCATTGCAATTTAAATTTCATAGGATTAATAACAGCGTTACATTTTCAAAATCTCCGAAAAGCTGAAGCTCTCTGAGTATCCGGATGTAGCATTATCGTCTTGAACAAGAACAAGCTTGGTCTTGTTGCAGAAGTTTGATGCCTCAAAGTATAACTGGAAAGTGCAAAGTTATTTTATCATTTTATTATTGTTATTATTTATTTCTTTATCTATTTTTAAAGGGCAGTTAAATATATTTACACTGGCAAGAGTATATCGAGGCAGGAAGAATTTTTCTTTAAATTGTTTACTTGGGAGTAAACAAACATTGCTCTAGCTGTATGTCCCTGACAGAAGTTGAAACCAAAACAAGTTGTACAACACATTTGACCATTTTCTGATAATAGATGCACAAGAAATGTTGCACGAAATGTTGGTGTTATGTGTAAATTACGTCATTTTATACCCCAAAAAACTTTACTCCTCTTGTATAATTCACTCGTCTTACCTTACATTTCTTATTGTAATATAGTCTGGGCAAATTCCTACAGTAGTACTAAGTCAATTATTTTGTTACAGAAGAAAGCCATACGTATTTGTGCTGGTGCAGATTATAGAGCTCATACAGATCCACTTTTTTATCAACAAAATCTTTTGAAAGTCTTAGATATTCACTTTTTGCAGACTGCTATCTTTATGTTTCGTTACAATTCGAATCGTTTACCTTTATATTTTATGAACATGTTCCAATTCAATAAACAAATTCATTCTTACTCCACGAGACATGCCAGCAATATTCATGTATCAAATCCTAAGACTCTTTTAGCATACAAATCTATTCGACACTCCGGCCCAGACGTATGGAATTCTTTGTCCTCCGAGATTCGTAGTATCCGTTCGTTATATTCCTTTAAAAAATCTGTTAAAAATATGCTGTTAACCCTCTATAAATGAATTAACCTTTTGAACCATCCATTTATTGTAAACTGAATTCCGGTCCCCTTTATTTTTCTCAGCCAACCATACTTGCCGTATTTAGGTTACAAATTGCTGTGCTCTCGCACTAGTATCTTGAATATTCATGTACATACGTGTTCATTGTGTCACAGAGTGCTTGACGAGGACCTTGCTCATAATTTATTCAACACTTTTCTTTCCTCTGCTCTAGCCTGTTCTACTCTTTCCCTCACTTTCCCGCTATCCCTTTCTTTCCTTGCATCACGAGGGTACCTGTTGTAGTTGTTTTAGTTTGTATTGTTTTTTTAATTTGTTTTCTTGTATTACGTGTGTAAAGAGGCCCCAAATGTTAAGTTCACTTATTGGGTGTCCTCCTGCATGGTCAGTTTATAGTTATCCTTTTATTATACTAATTATTACTCTCGTTGTATGTTTACTATAACCGTACCATTGTCTGTATATCGTATTTGAATTTTGTATTATGTTGCCATGCAGAATTAATAAATCAAATCAAATCAAATCAAATCAAGAAAGATAAACTGTTTGTTAGTTAAATGTTTTATATCATAAACCCTAAATAATATACTTGATTCTTGCATCATTGTGTCCTGAATTGAGCCCTACTTCCAATATGGCCATTTCCTTTAAATTCCAACGATGAGCATCCATCCCGGTCATCATCACATTTAATTATGACATCAATAAGCCGACTCTGGTCGGCATGTTTGAAACGGTTCGGTAGAGCTAGTAACGGCTACGTTACGCTTCCTTACGTGCCTCTGCACACTCGAGCGTTCACCGCTGATTGATTCATTCAATTGGCAACTCTTCCTACCTCGGGCCTCTGTCAAGTCGATTACTTCAGTCTTATCACCCGATTGGTCGACGACCAAACAAGGAGAAGAACTCGACAGACAAGGCATAAGACCGAGACAGGCGTGGAATGACGGAAATCACACTCTTTAATTTGAAATATTGGCTTGGTAGACCATAATGGCATCGTGATTTCACCATGGTCATTATGCACTGACCTTCGGAAATGGGAAGAAATAATAATTCGAAGAGTCAAACGGAGGCGCTTCGTGATTTCGCCCCTGCGGCTAAGCGAAATGTTACATTTGCAAGTTACGGCTGTAGGTGTATGACAAGTAGAAGGATCTTTCTGAAGCACTTCGCATAAAATTCCAAACTGAAAGTTGGAGAACTCACTCTCATAGTTGAGCAGAGGGACGACTGGATGTTTCTTGAAAACTTCAACGAACAAAAAGTCATTGACTGAAAACCAAAATGCAAATAAGTTCTCTTCTTCCACAGTCTTCTCCTCCTCCCTCTCCTCCTCCTCGTCCTTCTCCATTTCCCTTCTTCTTCTTCTTCTTCGTCTTCTACTTTTTTATTCTTGTTTCTTCTTTTTCTTGTTGTTCTTCTTTTACTTCGTTTTCCCTTTCTCCTTCTATCTTACTTTTCTATTTGATTTTAACCATCTTAAGTGAAGAAACTGCACACGTTATCAATTTCGTGTACTCGCTTTAAAACGTTGACCATTAAACGATACAAAGGGTGTGCACAATTGTGAAGTTTTAAAAGTCATCAAAATGTAGGGTATGCTTACTTGGAAATGAAAGATGCCAAAAACTCTTTGAAACACATGACGAAAAAAATGTAATATTTTCTTTCTTTTAGGACTAAACTTCAGCTAAACAAAGATTAAATTTAATGCAATTGTTTCGCTCGCTTTGAAGAAAGGATACATTTACATTGTACGAACAGTAATAGTACGGAAAAATGCTCCACGTACATTCCCTGCAGGCCTGGTGTTTGGTATACATTGAGTCGATTTGCACACGTTCTGGCGACGACAACTTGGTGTCATCACGTGTGTGACATGCGGCTACGTCAGATGGCAAGGAAAGGGGATAACTGCACAGAATCAACGATGCCACGCAGTCGACAATCAATTACATGTCAAAGTAACAAAAAAAATCAAAGATACCAGGTAGTAGCATTACAGACACTTGTACTGAACATAAAAATCAGGTATAAGATTTGTTTCTGTATGTTTCATTTTGCTTACTCAATACTTTTGTCTCGAAGACAATAACATTTGTGTAAGAACCTTTGTCGGTGGGGGGGGGGCAGCTAAAATAAAGTTTCTAGATGCAATGTAAAAGAAATTAGCGAGCTTTGACTATTAAAGTACATACAGTCTTTAAAAAGCTGTTTCTGTTTGTTTAAAGGCAGGGGATCTTTTTTGCATGCCTAAAAATTAACATTGTGTAAATACAATGACATTTAAAAGAAAATGCCATTTGCGAACCTTTAGCAAAATATAGGAGCTAGAAACTCAGTTTCAGTGGAGTTATAGTGACCGTTAGAATCTGATTTGAATTTTTTTCTCGCGAGAAAAAAATTTCCTACCATAGAACGTACACTATACGGCTATTGTTTTGCTTTGGCACTTTTCAAATTCTAGATAACTACTGACCCCCAAATTTCACAGGCATGCCTTTCATCAATAGCCTAAGGACATGGGCTATCTTTTCCTGATCAGTGGGGATGTTTGCAAATGAGATCCACTGCCTTTAAACAATAGGAAATTCTTATAATATTTTTTTTGATTAGATTTGTTGAAACAATTTAAACAAGTTTCAATATTCAAATTCAATACGAAATATCAACTACGTATCCTTAGGAGCTTAGTTACAAGTACAATATAAGAAAGAAACAAATTATACATTTTGAGTGTTAACTGACAAGACTGTGCGGAATTGTTTCAAAGAAACAAACCAACCCCACCCCATCCCCCTGCCCCCACCCCCAACACACACACAAACTGAAATTGAATAAGAATATACTCTGTTGTCATCAAACTAATGTTTACTTAATTTAATGCAAGTTGATAGAAACAATTGGAATATGAAATGAAAATCAAAAAAAACCACTAGTGTAAGTATGAAATTAAGTTGTATCTTCAAACTAATCAGTTTAGTAAACCACACGCGTCGTTAAAATACATGTAGAGAGCGACATATATATATATAAAAATGTGTTACATCACATTTCACTTTTCTGAATAATTTCTTCCAAATCATTTTCAATCGTTCAACAACAGAGACATGACATAGAAATATCCAATATAATGCAAGGACGACATCATAAACTAGTAACTTGTCTGAAAAAATGACATTGTAAAATTGTGCTCTCTCTCATCAGTCAGATAAAAAAAAATCATATTTTTGTCGGTATATTTGTCAATACAGCAGTCGAAGACTGTAATCATTGATTACATCGCATTCACGACCAATTAATCAAGTTTTCTGGATTTGGGTGCACCTCATCTAAGCACGACTGTTTACCACTGATCTGTCGACAGGATAACATTACAGTTCTCGTGATATCTCTTGAAGCTTGTGCTTCCGAAGGATTCATGATTACCAAAGGTTTAAAGGCGCAAGATCTCTTTTGCAGATGTCAAGAAAGAAAATGAAACATCACTATTGTCCTTAAGCTAATCGTAAGGGACATGTCCATGCAATTTAAAGATCAGTAAATATTTCAAATTGGAAAAATGCACAAAACATACATTGTAATTTGGTTCGTGTGTGAGGCTCACCGAACTGATTAAGTTCAGTAACATTTTTTTTCTTAGTGTTCATCTTTTCGACTATGAAGTACTAATCTGTATGAGACTAGTGCACGTGTAGAATGCACGTGGTATACATTTTTACTTTGAAAATTATATTTCACATATCCACATAAATTGTCAAGTGTGTATTTTGGACAACCCATAAATGCTCTCATTGACTACCTGTGTTGGGCTGGTAGCCTTTAACGCTAGAGCTCATGTGAGTTACCGTGCGCTGTATTTATTATATTTATTTATTAATAATAAATAAATTTAATTAATTAATTAATTAATTAATTAATTAATTAATTAATTAATAATTAATCAATTATTTATTTTTTCCATTCATTCATTTATTTATCTTTATTTTACAATAATATATTAATAATGAAACAATAATATAATAACTAATACAATAATAAAATATAATAAAATAGGCATTATTATTATTATTATTATTATTATTATTATTTTCATTCATTATTATTACTATATTATGAATGATGATGATTATTATTATCATATTATTTCATCATTATTAGCTCAAAATTCTAATCTACGGTCACATGAAATCACCAAAAGTTTCTAGCTACTACAGTATTGCTGAGGGTTCATTAAATAAGTTAAGATATTCAATGTAACAATGTATTTACACAATGTTACTTTTTTTAGTATGAGAGAAAGATTCCAATTGACTTTCACAAATTTTTTATGTATAGAATGATCCGTTTTCAATGCGTAGTTTTTTTTGCAAAAGATGTTATCAAATAGAATTTATTTTCTGCTCCAAGAAAGCATTATCAATTTCACTTGCAGTCTGGACTGGCCAAACCATTTTCTGGAATCACAGTCAAAACAGCAGGGCGGAGTCTGAAATTTAAACTGGTACTACTGCGATGCGCAGAGGCAAATCATCCAGGCATAAAAAAAAGTTACATAACATGGGCGATGCAATCAGAGTTTTGATTCTACTATACACCATCACAATATCAGTATTTTAAATAAAATCCTCATAAATGATTGCATTATAATAATTAAAGCAGGACATAATGTTTAATAGGATACCTAACAAATCGTTTTAGAGTGAATTATACTTGCAGAGAAGAGAAGAGAGAGAGTATGGAGAAAGCTGTAGCTGTCCAATATCATTGTATAAAATGTGTTTTTTTTTTTATTCCCCTCAAATAAACGCAAGCCCTTGTTCTACACATATGAGGGGGCGTGTTAAAATATCGTTTTTCATTCTCAGATAATATTCTCGGCAAGAAAATACATTAATACGATTACTTATAATTTTGTTGTATATGTTTATTTGGTTCGGTTCTTCCGTACACTTCAACGTCATATTAACAAAAATCTTTTCGAGGTAGAAAACCTGCAAAATACGTCCCCTAGTCACTTTGTACAAGTTGTGCAGGAATTCTGACGTAATCATCAAACGATGCGTGCATTGCAGGTCACGAGCAACCAGTAATTGATATAATATGCATTCTTTTGAAATGTAAATAGTACACGGTAATACGTCCTATACCATTATTTACCCGTACTTGCTAGCGACGGTGAAAACCCCTGAATCTTCGTAAAAGTCACCCGATGCCGCGAGCACCAAAACAAGTATCCTTAAAGCATTTAGCCAGCTTCAATCAATACTCGAACACACGCCTAATCGGAATGCATTGACGAATCCTTCTTCACCTGTGATATTCAGTGATGCGAACAGGCGAAAGACTGTACGGTCCCGCCCCAACAGGGTCCAAATTATTCCTTTTATTCTAAACTATTTACTTCTCCCTTTCACCCCTTCTCTGTCCCTCCGTCGTACTATTTTATTTGCATTTCTTTACGTCTTTCTCCGATTTTTTTTTCCTCTTCGTCGTCGTCTCCTTCTCCTTCTCCTTCCTCTTTCTTTTCTTCTTCTTCTCCCCCCTTCTTCTCCTTCTTCCCCTTCTTCCCTTCTTCTCCTTCTCTTCCTCTTCTTCTTTTTTCTTTCTTTCTTTTTTTTCTTTCTTTCTTCTTTCTTCCTCTTCTTCTCTTCTTCTCTTTTCTTCTTCTCCTTCTTTGCTTCCTCTTCTCTTTTCTTTTTTGTAGGCATTGCCAAGTGTGGCTTTGCTTTTTTGCTAAAATAATATTTTTCGTTGTATTTGAGGGCTCGTTTCCACATGTGATTTTTTTTTATCATCACACTCTGTGTGTATTTCAGTGAATTGTTAAATTTGTCATTCTTTTGTATCAATTTGCTTCGAAATGATGTATTATTGCAGAAAAAAATAAAATAAAGTTTTACTTGAAAATCAAAAGTCCTCCTCCTCCCTTTCTTATTTCTTCTTTTCTTCTTTTCTTCTTCTTCTTCTTCTTCTTCTTCTTCTTCTTCTTCTCTTCCTCTTCTTCTCTTCTTCTTCTTTCTTCTTCTTTTTTCTTCTTCTTCTTCTTCTTCTTCTTCTTCTTCTTCCTATATTCAACTAATACCTCTCCTTATCCTCCTGGAATTCCAACTCATATTTTTATGCACTTTGTTCGCACTGTATCTCAAAAGTTTCACATTCGTAGATGACTTTGATGTTTATTTGTAAACAATGCCAATAATCTAATATTTCCAATGCACTTTACAATTGACACATCCACACATCTACAATGAATGTGTAAGCACAAACTCTTTGCAGTAGAACTGACCTACGTGTATGCGAAAATATATTTTGATTCGGCTGGTATAATTAGATATGTCTATGAAAAACAATCGCAGCTGCATTTGTTTGCGAAAAACGACCCCCTTTCAAGGAAAACACCCCTATTTGCTTTCCTTAAAACACCCATCTTTTTAGGGGGAAGGGCTTGGAACCGGTTCCCGCTATTGCACTATGACACTGTCAAAGGAGGTAAATAGAGACCTACATGCATTGTCTACAACTAAACTAGTACTTCTAGTAGTGTGGTTCTTTTTTTTTTTTTTTGGGGGGGGGGGGTCACTAGAAACATAATATTCAAATGCAAGTCATATGTTTACTCAACTAGGTTTCCAGCTCCTACACCTTGCTGACGGTTCTTAAATGGCATTCGCTTCTTTATACCAGTGTATTTGCACAATGTTAAATTTTAGGCGTGCACAAGAGGCACTCGGCCTTTAAATATTATAGTTCTTAGAAACCAGGACGACTGAAGAATCTGCTTTTACATCCGTATCGAGTGTCTGAGAGAACGGTCTAAACGGAAGAGATTCCCATCCAATATGGCCAAATATCTTTAGCTTTGACAGGTGGTAGGCAGGTGCTCGGCAATTTTAATATACCCTTCATATCAGATGGGATCAATTTAACGTTTCAAGTGCTAGCGAATTAGTGTGCTTAAGCCTCGTTCGCCAGGGTCCATACAAGCAGGATATTCGTCCATTTGCTTCGTCGGTGTCTAAATAAACATAAGTTTAAATGCCAGGTGATGTTATTTCATTATTGTCTACGTTTGGTTATATGTTTTTACGACTTTTTTATTCGTCAGTCTACACATAGCAAGCGTATTAATACAAAAATGTTGTTTATTTGTTAATGAACAAAAACAAACATTAAGCTATGCCGATGTATATCTCTTAATTTTCTAGATGAGGTGACATTTAACCATTGTACACTATCAGAAAAGGACAAGTTCGCAAACAGTTCTCAAATCGTCACAAGTGCAGCACCAAATTCGGTGTTTATCAGAAGCATTAATGTGCTGACTAGAAGATTTTGTTGGTTCATAAGGTGCTCGTTAGCATCCCCAAAATTGTATTTTTTTCCCCTGCTAACATGGTTCTGACATTGTGACAAAAATGTTTCTCAACGAATTATTTTTTCGAAGTAAGGTATATGACACACACACACAGACACAGACACACACACACACACACACACACACACACAAACACAAACACACAAACACACATGCACACACACACACAAATATATGAACACAATAAAAAATGTACACATATATAAACACACATTAAAAATCATGACATATAAATAAGAGTCTTAACGCACATTGTATTAAATACAATTTTTCTAATAGTTATGTATTGTATCTTTATTTAAAATGTTTAATGTTAATCGAATTATAATAGTTAGGGTAGAGTTATAGGTCATTTGATGTTTGAAATTATGAAAAAAAAATCAATACTCTAAGAAAGTTTAACTTCTTATAACGTTCGTCAAGCCTTTATTGATTATCATTTGTAAATGTGCTTTATAAATTATGCCCTGTATTTCGTTGTAAAACATGTATCCTGGGCTCTGTGCACCTCATATTCGATATTTGGAATAAAAGTATTTCAAGAAATCTTATCTGATTGCTATTCATGTATTTGTTTGTTTATTTATTTATATATTTTTTAATAAAGATTTTAGACTATAAAACAGTCTGATAGGAATTGTCGTTTTACTTGCAATAAATTTCACGTACTTAAGTACGCACTCAACAAATTTTAGGTCCCCAAATACCGAGCTCGTAATACAGTGGCTACAGGACAATCGCCATAAACTCATGGCAGTGACAGCTGCATTAAATCCTAATATAAGCCAAATATTCCCCCGAAATAGACACTGTGGTAGTAGTTTATTGATAAAAGGCTCATCCGTATACCCATTATATGTACAAAATTGCATTCTATAGTACGGCATTCTAGTAATATTGCCATCATCATAACGCATGATTATGACACAAAAAACCCAACGCGGCCGAAGCTGTTTAACGATATAAGGGGAAATTATTGCACGCGTATCACTAATAAATTGATGCGTGTCATCAGTTGTGTGAAATCACATGTGTTGTGTGGATCAGGGATGGGAGTTTGATGACAAAGTGCCAGACATATTAATAATCACGCCTGCTATTTCATTCGCATTTGTTAAAGGAACTGTTTGGCTTAGTACGTTACATGTGGCAGGACAAATTGCTATTTTCTTTTTAAACCATCTGTAAGCAAGATAATGATCAATTGATAAATCAATTGACATATCAACAAGATAAGCAAATGTGACTTGTCGCCACGATACCCTGACATAACGTTGCATATCTTATGAAACATAAACAAAGAAAGAAAAATACTTTGGGTGAAAAATATAAATATTCAAACTTTTGCAACATCTCAAGGCGATAAACCTTTTGATTTTAACGAATTTCATGTCATAGTTAATGCATGATTACGATATTGTGCAGTTTCATTACCATTGGGTGGTGCTAATTTATTAGGGGATCGTGGAGACGGGTCACAAATAATCTAATAAACAATGATTCTATAAACAATGATTCTTGTTGCATATACATGGTGTAGTATTTTTAGTATATAGTATTTTACATACGTACATTATTTTATACGTATTTTTAGTAGCTTCTTGTCTTGAAAAGAATTTTCACGGCGTTCACATAAAGAATATATCTCAAACAACAATCCCTAAAGGAAGATCCATGACTGGTAAGCCAGTCAACGTTTACGTCCACTTCCTGGAAATAAAAATAAAATAAAATTGATAAATCAATTAAATATCAACTAAAAAAATGTAGTACTAATTAATTAAAACAAACTTAAAATGGATAGTCGAATGAAAAACAAATCCCGCAGTGTAATTTTTGTTATATTGTGTCAAGTTAAGAAAAATAAACTAACCAAAAAGACCTCAACTAGATATACGGTAATCCATAAATATATTTACTTAAAAAGTGTATGCTATGCGTCGAAATAGGGAAAGGATGACTGCGGGACTGCACCCTTCAAACGTCGAAATTGTCAGAAATCAGGTAGGTACACATTAAGAAATAAAGGTGCGTACAAGGTGCAACTTTGAGGAAATAGGTGCAGGGCAATTTCTGCCGCGGTATTCAAGCAAATCTGCACCTTTCAAGGCTGAGCGCTCGCCCCACTCCATCATGTTTGCAAGTTTGCACCTTTTAGGTGCACATTTTGCCTCCAATAGACAGCTTTCATAATGTATTGAAATTTATGGATGTTTTCTCTTCCGAAGCCTGGTGATGAGCTATTTCTTTCATCTGTTTCTATAAATACAATTTCAATACTGAAAATGCAACGTGCATACGTTATACTATTTTCTTTGTCAGACAAGCTCAGACTATAGCTTTCAGGTTGTCAAGAAAAAAAATTGTTTAAAAGGTATGCATGGAATTGAATATACATGTATTACGAAAACGGCCCATAGAGCCAAGTTTGCACCTTCGGCTTCAACACAACATAATTATGTGAAAATTAACACCTTCACGGCCAGTGTGTTGGCAAAGTGGGTAGAGCGTCCGCCTCAGGTGCGGAAAATCGCGGGTTTGAGCTCCGGCAGGGTCACATTATGTACGAGTTTATAAATATTTGTAATATATTTTGTAAATGTTGATCAATTGCATTTTAATGTAAATAATATAAATATCACTCGAATGAACGTAAATTGCGGTTCACAAAGACAAAGGAAAAAAACACAAAATTAAGAATACCTTTCAGGTGCAACTTGGTACCATTTAGATGCAACTTACCACCTTTAAAGGTGCTCCCAGTGTGACATCGGTCTGCACCTTTAAAGGTGCAAAGTTGAACCAATTATTAGTGTGTATCAGCTCCCCCATCACCCCACACCCCTTCCAAAAGAGCCCCCTTCTCTGTTTTCAAAGATTTTTTTTTCTAAAATAAATCACGGTTAAATGGTTCATTTTAATCCCTGCAAAAATGCGGATAATCCGTTTTGCTACCCTTCTTTTCTCCTACATTATAAAACCTCTTTCAACGCCACTGACTGAACACGCGAAATTGATTACATTGAATAATTGCCAGTATATACCTGGCGTTTGAAACAAAAAATCTTCAATGAATCGTTGATTGTGACTAAAATTACAAGGAAATGCATTTTCATCACATAATAATGAATTATCCGGTATATTTATTGAATCTGTAGGGGATAATAAAACAATATCAATTTTAACAACGTAGATTACTTATAAATCCACCTAATGTAAATGTATGTTCCGGTTTTGTGCAAATGCGGAAGTTAGGACATTAAAACGTATTACTGCAAAAAAGGTCAGGACACTATGTGCATTCAGCTCTACAGATATTCTACATCATTCCACTAATCGATTCGAAACGCGACAATCATAATGCTAATGGAAATGATATTTAGATTTTATTTTCTTTCCCTCTGGCACATTTATTTTTGAGGCGCCCCAGATCTACTCTCCTTCATTCTGCCGTCTGTTCCCTAATTTATCAGTTTGTTTCCACAAATCGGAGTGGATGGTATATTCTATTCATCTAATGAAACGAAAGCCGTTTTTACTATTCAGTTATGGTACGAGGTATAGTTATCGTAAGAGTGGTTTTGTTCTTAATCTTAAGACTAGTAGTCACTCGTTTATGTTTAGTGTGCGGAAATTATGTGATAACCTAAGTGAACCTGCGCGTTTACGAGCATGTTTTAGTGTCGTTGTCATTGTATAATACATATGTCCATACATATTTATCATGTTTCAGGCGCTTATGCAGGAATATGCGAAAATTTTGTAATCCGAATCTTAAGCCTATACCCAGCGGCCGAAGAGTCGCTCGTCTTGGGGAAGGGGGGGTGAAGGACAAGAACATCTTGCACGGCCAAATTTTCCGCCATCAACCGAAGACTCACAGTTTTTCTGTCTGTTTCGGAGATTTAAAATACCCCCTCCCCTTTTTATAAGGGTATTTTCCAGAAAGACGGGGGTGTTTCAACACCCCCAAATACCCAACCGTGCCAACCGGATACGTGTATGTCCTCTTGTCTGTTTTTTGGAAAGTTGATTATGTTAAGAGCTGTTAATCACAGACGAAATGTTCAAGAGATTGCAGTAATCATGTTTGCAATTTAAAGCATCAAAACATTTTTGTCATCCGTTTTTATAACTTCAAAATCAGGTGGGACAGACTCATTTAAGACTATTTGCTTCATAAAAAAAAACAAGTTTAATCAGTCAGAGCATTTTGGAGCAATAAAACATAATATAAAAACATTTTTTCTCTATCTTGGAAAAAAAGTACGCATGACTCATTTCAACACAGATCCGAATATGAGTATATCACACAATTGCATATAGTTTTGGTATTTTGAAAGAAACTACTGTTACAACCACTCAACCTCTTTGAAGGGCATCGGGCCAAACTGAGACATTCAAATAATAAAGATGTCGATCTACTAATCACATAATGGATTGACATGTCAGTTAATTCTACCTACACTGCACTACTATTGATAAGATTTAGATATTCTTATTTTATACGCTGCATAAATTCAAACACTTTTAATCGATTAGCTTAATTAATCTTACATTCAATTGTCGATTATTTCGTCTATTTTACCTTCCTTTGAAAAGGGACAAAGAATAAATTATTTTCCATAAAATTTTCCATTAAAAGATACTGTAACAAATTTACACATATTTTTCAAAATGAAATACACTGTCGTTATGTCTTAACAAAACCAATGGCATGTAATTGATTATACATTTCATTTCATATTTGTATACTTTATTACTTCATTTATAATTCTTTGATTTATTTCTCACTTATTTAAATATTGATTTGTATATTCCATGCATGCTTTAAGGAATTCGTTTACTTTCCTCTATTTTTTAGCAGGTATCGTGTTATCTTAATGTCTGATCAAAATTGATTCAGCTCAGTACGCACACGTTCTGACAATGTGCTGATCAAGAACGCTATCCTTGCTTTAGATAAATAATCAGAAGTTGTGTTTACGGGATTTAATTGGGTAGATTGGCTGTCCAACCTCTGTCCTACTTCTGTTTTCCCCGAGCTACTTCATTTTAAAATAATCGTATATGATTTCAACCCCCTGGCCCTGTCAACAAATGAAAGACGTTCATGTCGCACCTTGCTAATGTTGCTAAAGATTACGTGTTTATCCCAACATTCTGTTGTCACCACCCCCTCCAAAGAATTCAAAGAAAAACATAATTCCTCTTTAATGTGTAGTTTTTATCGTTGTGGAACATTTATAGAAATGTCTGCAAATACAGGTCTACATGAATTTTACTCTCAAATGATGAAAAATGATTATACAGTGTGTCCCAGAAAAAAGGAAACCGAGATTGATGAAGATATTTCAATATCTTAAAAACAAGTATGAAAAATAATTTGTGCATGGTTGGAAAGCATATTTTCTCTTCTTTCATTTGATACCGGTCACAGAGATTCCCATTCACGCATGGATGAGCAAAGACAATGAGAAGGGACACAGGTATAAAATCATTTGCACCAGCAAATTTGAAATTCAAACTTTCATGCTTGAATGTATTCTGAGTATTTTCGACATTGAAGTGCACCATTGTAAAGCTGACTTTATCTTCTTTCATATGATACCACATTTGTGAAAAATTAGCGTTGCATCAGTGAGAAAAGACAATTTGAAATGATGCTTGCTTTCAGAAATGTTCCAAAATGCATTCATTCACAGTTTTCTGGAATTGGCAGCCAGCAAGCAATAAATTACCCTTGCGAACATGACTCGGAGCTTATTGTTGTGTCCCGAGCAAGATATTATGTGAAGTCAGCCGTGCGTGAGTCTCATTGTTCTGTTCTCCTCTCGTTCTCAAAATTTATTCATTTACAAAATCACGCTAAAACAGGCATGTTTTGATTTTACTTGTTCTCCGGCATACATAATTCATTTTTTACGCCTGAGGTGTCATATAAAAGAGAAAATTCTGAATTTTTACGCCATGCTTTTATTTTTCAAAAACATTTACATTTTTTACCATGAAAATGGACTCAAAGATGGAATATGCGCGTGCAAATGAAATTTTGGTAGCACCAATATCCATTGTCTTAGTTCAATTATGCGTGAACGATTTATAAAAAGTAATGTATCAAATGAAAGAAGAGGAACAGAGCTTTACAATCATACCTAATTTATTGAAGAAACTGTTCATTATGATAAAATATTTTTGCAATGAAATCCGGTTTCCTTTTTTTCTGGGACACACTGTATATATTAATAATTACAATTTGAAATGTCTGCATGGAAAACACGATTCAACACTGATGTATGGTAGGTCTATACGTATTTATTGATCAGAAGAGGTCGCGATAGTATACTTTATAGTATTGATACTATATTACTTACAGGAATAATATAGGTTTGATGTTTCACGTGTGTCAAATTACTGTTTTAAATATGATTGTATTATTTTTTTTTTACTTTTTTAAACATTTTTTTACATTTTGTCAAATCTGTAACACCTTTGTTGCACGATTATGGAAAAAACTCTGGTGACAAGGATTGAAATGAGCAGGAAGGTTTAATTCCCCATCTTTTCATTATTTATTTGTATTAATTTCTCTCAAAACCCAAATCGTTTCATGGCGTTTCATTGTAAGCGCGTTATGAGATGGTATATCGTGGATTCAGATTTTTTTTTTATTCTTAATAAAAAAAACCCAGCTACCAGCAGTGTAACAGGTGAGTGTTATCGGGGGGGGGGGTAGGGGGAACCGAAAAACTTTCTGGTAATTAATTCCAAAGTGTGTGTCCTTTCCCTTCATTTTTCTCCGTGGTTAAGCAGATTTTCCCGCTGAAAAACCTTCAGGGGGCAGTCTGCCCCCTGCACCCGGCTGTTACACCACTGTCAGCTACTGCACCTTTGAATCCAATCTAAGAATTAATACTCGTTATTTGTGCAATGTATCATTGATTCATATCAAATCTGAGTTTATTTGTAAAAAATAACAAATGGGAGATAACATCCAGGATTTGACTTTTATCCGTATCACGAATCTACGGTATAGGCTGGATAGCAGAACTTTGAACCCATATACTTACAAGTCACAATATTCCAATAAAATACAAAACTCTAATATACGATAACAAGAGCTCGAAATCAGTTCAAACCTCTAGTCTTTATGATTCAATATATCGAGAGACCCCAAAACCTTCACCAAACAAACGCATACCAGGTCAAACACGGTTAAAACAATGTTTAGATTCTAGCTGTGTCGTAGCCCGAAGTCGCAATACTGTCATATTATCCGATATCACTTTGGACAAATTGAAAAATCAGCGGAAGAATTCCTAGCGGAGACGTTATGTCCGGAGTGAATGTTTACGTACATGTGTGTTGTAATAACTAAGTCAGGTCACATATGTCCCCACACTCGGATAAGTTCCATTTGCCATTATGACACAAATACGTCTACACAGACAAGCGTACAAACACCTGCACAAACGATCGCCCATACCCTTTGTCCTACTTAAACATGCTTGATAAAAGGACATCATTTTAACTGGGCCATGTTGCGGGGTTGACAATGCACAAACAAACGTCTGTTTCTGGACCTAGAGATCACCGGTTCAAATCCCGTTGCGTCGTTTTTGTCCTTCGGTAAGACACTTTATCTGCGATACCTCTCTTTACCCAGGAGTACAAATGGGTACCTGAGAGGACGAGAAATCCCGTTGGAAGGCAAATTGTCTTGAACGCCATAGTGACAGCCGGGCTAGGAATACTCCCCAGAGAGTGTAGGTGGTTCACACCTGTGCAGGCGTGATACGGTACGATGATCAGGGAGTGTAAAGTTATGAGAGAGTGCCTAAAAGCGCTGATTCAAGACTATAAA